>JAGGCT020000812.1:0-47500 GCA_017654935.2 Phymorhynchus buccinoides
AGATAGTATTAATAAATAGAAACAAGACCAATGTAACGTAATGTACATTGCAAGCATGATACAGCCTGACACATCATAAAGATAGTATTAATAAATAGTAAGAAGACCAATGCAATGTAATGTACATTGCAAGCATGATACAGCCTGACACATTATAAGCTACCTCCTTCTTCTTCTTCTGCGTTCCGAGGCCATAATGGGTAAGGTACATATGTGTCCGGTTTTCAGTTTTCACTGGTATCCCCGCTGCGTACAGCCGACACATTCCGATTTCGGAGGAGCTTAAAGGAGAAAAATTATTTGGAAGATTTTTTTTTTTAAAGGCAGGAGAATGGGCCAATAAGTCAGAAAGATAGTAGATGATAGAAAGCAAAGGGAAAAGGAACAGTCAAAGAGAGTGGCAGATTAGAGGAAGTTACAAGCACATAGCTTCCAGAAGGTGGGGGAACTATTTTTATGAAAGATCCCCCGGTATCCCCACGGGGAGAGTTCTGACATAAACAGCTTTGTCGTGTTTCATTTCATTCTAAAGTTGAATACGTGCTCCGTTTATACACTTTTGTATACCCGATATCTATTGCACAGGACTTCAATGTCTCCAAAAAATTTCAAGTTATTATTTCATGTCAAAATTTTAAAAAAAAATCCTTTTTTTTTTAGTTCTTGTTCTCACTGTATGTCATTTTTTTTAAAAAGCAATTCGTTTCCAATAAAAGAACAAAATTAAATGAGTGAATACAAATGGCTTGAAAATGCATTAAAAAAAAAAAAAAGGTTCACCTCAGGGAAGTGTTCATTTTTTTTTTTTAAACATAAACTTTTAACAGCTACAGTGGGAACTTTTTGACATTTTTTAATAAAGTTACAATGACAGCTTTCCATTTTTGACTGCTCACAGGGTTGAGGTAAAACAAGAAAGACTAGTAAAAAATCCAAAAAAATCAACAACATCCCATCCTTCCTGGAATAAATTAAGTAATAAGGCATGGAACTCACATCTATAGATACATACAAAGACAAATGAATCACTTTCACTAAATCAGCATTTCAAACCAGTGGAGTATCAGCTGTCTTAATTGCACATTTAATTTTAAATGATCCCAAAATATTTATATAAAAATTTTTATACAAAAAAGCAAAGCACTTAAAGCTACAACAGGGCTATAAAAGAGCTGATCCCAGGAATCGGGTCTTCACTTGCGAGTGGAGAGAGAGAGAGAGAGAGAGAGAGAGAGAGAGAGAGAGAAAGAAGCCAGCATCTCTCCTAACTGCAGCTAGGTTTTCGCCTGTGTCAGTTTACTTTCCCCCTCCTCTTTAGTTTGAAAAAGGATGCTTTCGCTGCGAGCGCTAAGCAGAGACTGACATTTTTAGCCTACTGCTTGCTTATATAGTCCCGCGCTGGTTTTAATGATCTGTTGGTTTTTTTGTGTACGGGGCAGCATTCATATTCTTCAAGCTACCCAAGTTTGAAATAAATATTCAATTTGCAGACATGGTAGATTTCAATTTGTAGGCACTAAAACATATTGGAAAGAATTCAAATCCAAAAGGAATGATCACAATTTCGCAATCACAAACAAAAGTAAACGTATAAAATTACTATGACAGATTTAAAAAAACAGACTGGTATTTTCCTATCACCTTCATTGCCCAATCTTTTTCCTCTTTTTTTTTACAAAGATGTCAAGAGCAAAGATAATCAGCAGTATTTTTATTTTTAATTACTGTGCTGCACTTTTGTTAAAGTTACTGACAACACCAGGGGATGAATTCAGAAAAGTATTTTGAGTTGCAAAATTTAATGAAAGAAAAATTGTTTTCCTTGTTTAAACTTATGACCAATGAAATAACCCAAAGTATAAGATTCAAATGGATCAGGACATCTGTGCAAAATCCCCACACCACAATGAAGTTCATATTGCTTTGAAAAAAACATATGCATATACTTGTGCATTTATCATGCACAGCAACAAATGTGACCCAGCACCACGAAAGGGACATTAAGTCGCTGGGCTAGTTTATCACAACAGCCTTGGAAAGTCAAAAATCTCATTTTTTTTGTGTCAGTTTTGAATTATGGGTATTTTTGTGTTCTCTAACATCTTATCTTTTATATTTATAAAGGACACTCTTCAACATTGTCTCTAAATGGTCTTATAAGTGTTTTAAAACGAGTAGGTCAATGCATTTTCTTCAGCTAGGCCAGACTTTAGACTGTGTTTTCTCAAGATGGCCAACGCTCACCTTACTAACTTTAAAATATAACTCTGGAACGGAAAAAGATTAGAAAGAGAAGGGTGTAAAGTTTTCAAATATATAATTTTCTCAGAATTGTCAGTTTGACACTTAATGTCCCTTTCGTGGTGCTGGGTCACAAATGTGGCCCGAAATAGACACAAAAAACATCGGTAAAGGTCAAGATGTGCCACCCCCCCTGCATTTCTCGGTTAATTCTATTTTTCCGTTTTTGCCTTTCTTACCATACATAAAGCTGTATTTTAGGAACATTTTTAGCTACTTTTTGGAATACTAACCCTATCCCTAACCCTAGCCCTAAACCTACCCCCCACTATGTACTGCAGTACACCGCAATTTGTCACAGTTGTGGTTCGTTGCGTTTTTCCGTCTTATACTATAGGGTTAGGGCTAGGGTTAGGGTTAGGGTTAGTATTCCAAAAAGATAATTTGGCGAAAATGTTCCTAAAATACAGCTTTATGTATGGTAAGAAAGGCAATAACGGAAAAATACAATTAATCGAGAAATGTAGGGGGGGTGGCACATCTTGACCTTTACCAAAACATCAACGCATAAAGTAACCACAGTTAAAGGTAAAAGAAAGTTTTTACAAAATCCATCTTCATCACAAACCTACACACAGCTTCTTACCATTGCCGGGTAATCCTTAACAAGAAGGAAAGGAACACAAGGTTTCATTTTATTAGCAACATAAATATATAGGGTGACTCAAAGAAAAATGCAACCCACCAAATTGTTAATACAGTTTTTAATAATTAAGCTATCATTCTGATTTTTCAGGTCTGTGAAGAAGATTCCATGCATGAAAGGCTGCAACAGTTTGTTTTTCCAAGATGCCTTGGAGAACTCCAGAAAATAAGTTTCCATGGTAACCCCTTTAAAAAAAAAAAAAGTTCCTTTTTGAGGGGGTAAAAACACTTTTGCAGAAAAATGTCATTTGTTGATAAATTGTTTGTTTCTTGGAAACAACTGTCTTTTTTGCCATGAAAACTGAAATGCAAGACAGTAGTGTATATCTTGATGTTTTGAGCCCACATATGAATGAAAATTTTGTCCAGATACCGTAGAATTTGAAACGAAGACATTGAAATTAAGAAAGCGTTTCTGGACCAAAAAAAAGGCTTCTTCTGAAAATAGGATACCACGGAAACAGTTAATTTCTGGAGCACACAAACCAATCTTAGAAAAGCAAATGGTTCCGATCTTTCATGCATTGAATCTTCTTTACAAACACGAAAAATCAAAATGATATTTTGTAGATTAAAAAAAATTATCACCAATTTAGTGGGTTGCATTTTTTATGAGACACCCTGTATTTTTCTAACCCTGTATTAGAAGAATCAATGACAGCAGTTTTCCCCCCTTTTTTTACATTAATGGAACGAGACTATTGTTATTGTTCTTTGCGTTGACAAAAATTCCAGAGTTCTTGTTCTGTGCATTGACAAAATCTCAAGAGTTATTGTTCTTTGTGTTGACAAAATTTCCAGAGTTATTGTTCTTTGCGTTGACAAAAATTCCAGAGTTCTTGTTCTGTGCATTGACAAAATCTCAAGAGTTATTGTTCTTTGTGTTGACAAAATTTCCAGAGTTATTGTTCTCTGCATTGACAAAATCTCAAAAGTTGTTCTTCTTTGCACTTATCTGTATCGTTACAAATTCGGGACTTTCCTGGAGTTGCACTGTCTCTGGGCATTGCCTCCAGGATCGTTCCCACATCTTTATATCTACTAATGTCCCATATGTGTCGGTTTCAGACCGGAGGACGTTAAACGGTCATGTGATTGTGGCGGTGCCATAGCCGATGAGGTTTAACCGAGGCGTGGTCACCGCTACAGCTATCTGTATTAATAAAAAATCGGGACTTTACTGGTTTCGTACTGCCTCCGGGCATTGCCTCCAGTATTGTTCCCACCATATTTGTATTTACAAATGTCCCATATGTGTCTGATTCAGACCAAGAGGACGTAAAACTCCATTTCCGTCCGTCCGGACGTTAAACGGATTTTCACTCACTCTTTGCATTGGCCAAATCTCAAGAGTTGTTCTTTGTGTTTCCCTTTGTTTTCTCCAGTGTTATTGTTTTTCCAAGTAGCACGGGCACCAACGGAACATGATATGAGGGAGACTCAAAGGGATGTAATAATAGGCGGCGTCAGATCCCATGGTTACCTCTATTGTAGCTACCCATTTTTTCTTTATTCAATTTTCTTCAAATACTTGGCTCTCATAACTGCCACTTCCTTAAAAAGTTTCTTAAAAAGTTTATAGCATACATCTGTATTCATTGCTAAAAAAAATCGGGATTTTCCTGGTGTTGCACTGCCTTCGGGCATTGCCTCCAGGATTGTTCCCACCATCTTTATCTCTATAAATGTCCCATATGTGTCTGTTCCAGACTGGAGGACGTTAAATTAATTTTCTTTCATTCTGCCACTTCCTTCGTTTCATCTATTTTGATACAACAACAAGACTTAGATACACAAATCAGAACAAACGAACCAATCATGGAATGCTACAATCAATGAAACCCAAACTGATACAGCAATGATTAGGAAGGGCGTATCACAGCATAGCTGTCATTAAACACAATAAAAAGAACAGCAAACTGATACAGTGGAACCTCCCTTATAAGACCTCCCATTATAAGACTCCCTCCCATATAAGACCTACTCCTCTGAGACATTGCCCTTTTTTGTAAGTATTAAAATTATCTCCCTTATAAGACCTCTCCCTTATAAGACCTCATTTTGGATGATTTTGAAGGTCTTATAAGGGAGGTTTTACTGTATCACCTTTTTCCACACCCTCTTAACACACACATCTTCCCCTTTCTTCTCTCCCCCCCCCCCCCCCCCCCCTCCACTTCCAGCCTTACCTATTGTCTAAACACAAACACACAAGTATTGATTTAGAAGCTTAAAACTAAGACACCTGGGTTTTTCCCCACACAGTTTACAACAGTCTCTTTAAAAAAAAACATGTTTCGCCCTTTGACGCACATACTGTATGCTTGCCATTAACGTGTAAGAAAAAACTGTGCGTTTTTAAGCTGTAGTAGTAATAGGGCGTTTGCCACGAGTGTTCGTTCACTATACTAGACTACTAATTTGCCCGAGCTCGTTCTGCCCGAGTTGCGCTGACCTCTCTAATTCAACTCTCTAAATTCAACTCAGTGAAATTCAAGGTCACCGGCGCGTGGCAAATGCTCTATTGAAGCAGTGGGTAGTCTCCCCTTTACTGCAGCACGCAGGCCCGCGAGGACGTTTCTTTCTTCCCCTTGCTGTTGCCTCCCTTTTGGGCGTCAGGGGCAGACTTGGGCTGGCGAACCGCGGAGGAGTTGGGGAAATGCTTGGCCAGTGAAGCCTCAATGTCCCCGATCTGTTCACACACAGCATAGGTCCTTCTTTAGCAAAATATCCAATTGTCCAATCCATCCATCTATCTACCCATCTATCTATCCCTTTTTTCTGTCTGTCTGTCTATCCATACATCTAGTTATCAATCTACTTCCCTCCCTTTATTCCCTCTTCTTTTCCTCTCTCTCTCTCTCTCTCCCCTCTCCCCCCGCCCCCTCCCCTTCTGTCTCCTTTTTTTAATTCTTTAAGCTCCCCCCTCTCTCGATCTCTCCTTCTCTTTTCCCTTTCCTCTCCACATCTCTTCTTCTCTTTACCATGTGCTTCATAAACAAATTAATAATATTACTTTTAAGAATAATTTGATATGAGAAAAAAATGTTAATTCGGTTGTTTGTTTTCCTGCTGTTTGTTCACTGTTGGTGTCATTTGGTTTGTATAACATTAGTAATGGGAGTGTGACTGATTCTGGAAGTCTTGACAAAGATTAATAAATCGAAATGTTGACAAATGTTGAGCTTTTTGTTTTGCTTCTTCCCCCCTCAGATCTGTTGATAGTTCAGAGATGCCTATCCTCATTTTCGATTTTCAGAAACAAAATCATTTAACATTCGGAACAAACCACGAGTTTCAGGAACATAGCAAGAAAATGAAGCTTACTAGTTACTATCATCAATGCATCAATGTTCTTTTTCCTCAGCAGCAAGCTGTGGGGTCTTGCTATGCCAAGTCACAAGCCACAAGAGCAAAGTTCATTAAGCGTAAACATAAAGTTAATCTTTTGTTTTCTTCCCTTGCTTTATTTCTTCTTTTGGTCAGAAAAAAAAATGCATGATCTTCTTCTTCTTCGATCGCTCAGATAGTTTCCTGTCAATTATGAGCGCATATATGTCATGCTGCTGTTATGCGCCTAACTAAGAAATAGGCCCAGCATGTCCGACTTCAGCTGGAGGAAATCTGTTTTAATGTTTTTTGTGTGAAATAAGTAAAGGGAAAAGGCAGAGTCAAAGAGAGTGACAGATGAGAGGAAGTTACAAGCACAGAACTTCCAGACTGTGGGGGAACTATTTATACAAAAGACCCCCAGTATCCCGGGGGGGGGGGGGGGGGGGGGGGGGGGGGGGGGGGGGGGGGGGGGGGGGGGGGGGGAAATTGCGTGATCCAGTCGAGCTGTTCTTTTTAATTGACCATTCGACACCATCTTTGAAAGACAAGAAGAGATATCTGCCAATCAAAGGCTTAATTCATAGTGATAGTGGTTGCATCCACCATTTCAACAGCTTCAACTTTCACTCATTGGCGATTCTTGATCTACCGAAACAGACAGCAGAAAATTGTATTTTTAGAACACTGCCATCAATTTTTCTTATTTTCTGGAACAAATACAAGCCAGCTGTGCATCTCTGTTAGCTATTCTTGACACCTGTCTTATTCAATTAAATAAATTCTACTAAAGGGCTTCGCACACTAGCGTCAAGATCTCGAGATCGCGGCGATTTTTTGCTGCAAGGCGCAGTTTGATGCGCCGCTTGCGTGTGAGAGATTCGCGGTGCGGCAGGATTTTTTATGCGTAGCTGCGCGATTTTGTGTTGCTCGAGAATAGAAGCGGCTCTAATTTTGATGCTCAAGATCGCAGAGATCGTGAAACTAGCCAATCACAACGGACGGAAGGACCATAACTCTGATTGAAGAAAAAAAAATACTGTTGTTTCTAGGAGGAGGTTTGACGCTAGAGTAATCTCTCCTTGCTTTCCAAATAAGGAAGTTTGCGCGACAAGAGGCGAAGCGACAAGAGTCGTGTGTGAGAACACCACTGCCTCGCTACAATGTGTGCTGTGATGCAGGCGTCAACGCGCCAAGGCGTTGCTCTGAGAAACAATTGACGTCTGATGCTAGTGTGTGAAGGCCTTAACAGTAAGAAAGCAACAAGTATACATACATAAAGCAGATTCCTAATAACTCAAAAACTGATAACTCAAGAACACTGGATAACTCACAATAAAATTTCAGTCCCTTCAATTTTGAGTTAAGCGATTTTCACTGTACAAACACACACATACACATGCGCACACATACACATGTGCACGTTTGTACACATACACACACACATCATGCTCAGTAACAGTGTGTATCCCTTGGACATACAAAACGCACTAAAATTAAACAACAAAATCATGCTACCATTGAAAGCAAAAGCATGGGTGCAACTACACAAAATGAAAAAAACCCTGAAAGGCCGGGGTCCAGGGGTAATGTCCCCCTGCAGCTGAAGCAAAAATTGATTTATGAAGGTATTTTAGTTTGCTTTTTCCACAATTTATACAAATGCTTATTATAAAGTGTTTGAAAAATACAGTAGACACACAAAGATCTTGTTGTGACAAATAAACAAAAAAGGAAATTCCTTTTCTGGTAAAATTCAAAAAGAAATCCTTGTATACAGTGGAACCTCTCTTAAATAAGACCTTCAAAAATCATCCAAAATGAGGTCTTATAAGGGAGGGGTCTTATAATGGAGGTAATTTTAATACTTACAAAGAAGGGCAATGTCTCAGAGAAGTGGGTCTTATGTGGGAGGGAGTCTTATAATGGGAGGTCTTATAAGGGAGGTAATTTTAATACTTACAAAGAAGGGCAATGTATCAGAGAAGTGGGTCTTATGTGGGAGGGAGTCTTATAATGGGAGGTCTTATAAGGGAGGTTCCACTGTACCAGGAAAAGTTGCACCCATGCAAAAGTGAAAGTCGAAATACCGGAATGGATGTCACCCCTTTTCCTTTGGCGGCATCAATGAGGCCATAGATTTTCACCTGGTAAAAAAAGAAAAGAAAACAAATGGTATATAAAAAAAGTTGGCAGAAAAAAGAGAACCACCAAATATATTTACATACCATATTTTTTCGGACATCAAGGCAATACTCCCCCCCACCCCCGACCTCTGTGCCTTAAAATATGACTAATAATATAGTAAGAAACTGAAAGAACAAAATCAGAATTTTGTGAAACGTTTACGGGGTGCGCATTATAATAATTATAATAAGGTGTGCATTATAGTTAGAAAAATACGGTTAATCTGATTTAAAGACATGCTGTATGCATAACATCTTCTTCTCTTCTTCTTCTGCGTTCCCAGGCCATATGGCCATAATGGGTAAGGTACATATGTGTCCGGTTTTCAGTTTTCAGTGGTCTCCCCGCTGCGTACAGCCGACACATTCCGATTTCAGAGGAGCTCAAAGGAGAAAAATTATTTGGAAGTTGTTGGGGGGTTTTTAAGGCAGGAGAATGGGGCCAATAAGTCAGAAAGATAGTAGATGATAGAAAACAAATGCAAAAGGCCGAGTTAAAGAGAGTGGCAGATGAGAGGAAGTTTCAAGCACAGAACTTCCAGAAGGTGGGGGAACTATTTTTAATGAAAGACCCCCTGGTATCCCCACGGGGAGTCATAACATCTAAACCTGAGAGAAAGGATACATGAAAGGAATATGAATTTCACGAAGGCATAAAACCAAAGGAAAGTCGGGTGGTTGGAGGTAATTAAGATGAGTTGACTCGCCTTGGCATGAGGCTGTGTCAGACCAGTTGACATAAGCTAGAAAACCAAGGCTACATCAAAATGTTATATTCTGCATGGTTGTGCGGGGATTGCCTTAAGCCACGACAAGCTCCTAGCATAACATCATCAATCTAAAATCCTCCAAAGTCGAAGTGTGGCTGCCCACGTGGTGAGGTAATAAAAAACGGCCACACACGTAATGTTCTCATCCCTTGCTGGTGCATTTGTACCATAGTGTTCAAGTGCTTCGGCTGTTGGGATGATCCCTGGAGTCTTTAAGCCAGGGTAAGACAACAACAACAAGAGTTGAGAGCAAGGAAAATAAGGAAAGAGGCTTAGGAATTTGAGGAAAATCTTTAGAAAACTGAATTGAACTGAACCGATTTTTTTTTAGAAAAGAATGGAAAAATTGCTGTTCTTGTTATCTTTTTAACCCTTTCACCGCCAACCATATTTCAGCCAAACATTTCCATTAAATTAACCTGGGTAGAGAACAAAATCCATCTGCAGTATTGGGGATTCTCTGTGACATATATAAAATAAGGTCTATCCTTACTTCCCAAAACTAAGACAATAGGGTCTTTGGATAATAGACCCCAATTTGATGCCTTTTAGTAACATGGGTGTTATGTTATATCATTGTGGTGCAAAAATTGGCAGTAAAAGAGTTAATGCATTAAAAACTTGTGAATATTGAGGAAGGAGCATTTCGTACCAGAGCTTCATCGTCTGTGCCTGTGGCCTTCTGAGCCGGTGGTGCAGACTCCTTGGCTTTGTTCCTGTCGGTGTCCTGGGCCTGGGGTACAATGATGAGTCATAATTAAAACCACAACACCGTGTGAACAGGGAGATTAAAAAAAAAGCAACACAGTGTAGCATTGAAAAAACACAACAACAATCAAACAAACAGAGGAACACACACACACACACATATATGAGACACACACACACATGAGACACACACACACACACACACACACACACACACACACACACATACACGCACACGAGACACACACACACACACACAAACACACATGCACATACATGCACACACACACACACACACACACATGCACACAAACACACACACACAAAAAGCTTTGTTAGCTTACTCTTTAACCCTGAATAAAGATCATTTTGACTTGACTTCACACACCCACACACACACATTAGCAGGGAACACTGAGCAGCCAGAGGGGTTGAGTTGAAAATGTGAAAAATTTTTCTCCTTTTCCAAACATCTTGGCTCACCTTGCTGGGAGCAGCAGCGGCGGCGGCAGCTCCACCCCCGGGGCCGACAATGGACCGTTCCCGGGACATGAGGTCCTTGGTGCTCAGCGTGTTCTTCTCACTGGATGCCCCCGACTTGAACCCTTCCTCCTTCTGGAAGCCCCACACCTCCACCACCAGGGACTCTCCCTTCAGGTACTCCAGGAACTGCCACATACAGTAAAAACCGCTTAAGTCAACATTGAAGGGACTGAATGGGGCAGTGGGTGGATGCCTCGTGCCTCCATACGGGGAGCTGGACGACCCCGCCCCATCCACCAGTCTCTCCCCGTGGGGATACCGGGGAGTCTTTTGTAAAAATAGTTCCCCCACCTTCTGGAAGTTCTGTGCTTGAAACGTCCCCTTATCTGCCACTCTATTTGACTCTGCCTTTTCCCTTTGCTTTCTATCATCTACTGGTACTATTCTTTTATGACTTATTGGCCCATTGTCCTGCCTTTTTTCAAAAAAATCTTCCAAATACTTTTTCTCCTTTGAGCTCCTCCGAAATCAGAATGTGTCAGCTGTACGCAGCGGGGAGACCAGTGAAAACTGAAAACCGGACACATACGTACCTTACCCATTGTGGCCATATGGCCTGGGAACGCAGAACAAGAAGAAGAAGAAGGGACTGAAAATTTTATTTTGAGATCGCCAATATTTTGAGTTAAAAAGACTTTTTAACGTAGAGATTATTATACTGGGACCCAAAATTTATTGTGAGTTATCCAGTGTTTTTGAGTTATCAGTTCTCCACTGTACATCCTTCTTCTTCTTCTTCTTCTTATTGCGTTCCCAGGCCATATGGCCATAATGGGTGAGGTGCGTTATATGTGTCCGGTTTTCAGTTTTCACTGGTCTCCCCGCTGCATTCAGCAGCCGACACATTCCGATTTCGGAGGAGCTCAAAGGAGAAAGTTATTTACCGTATTTTATGGACTATAAAGAGATACTTTTTTCCCTAGACTGAGACGCTTGCAGCTTAAAATGTGACTGATAATATAGTAAGAAACTATAATAACAAAATCTGAATTTTATGTAAAATTTGGGGGAGGGTGCCTTATAATCAGGTGCGCCTTGTAGTCCGTAAAATACGATACAGTAGTAATAGTTCAATGATGATGACCATTGCCATCGAAACTACTATGTTTATGATTTTAAATTATTTTGGTGTGTGTGTGTGTGTGTGTGTTGTGTTGTGTTGTGTTATGTATTCTGTGTGTGTGCATGTGTGAAACAAATTGGGAATGACGTATGTGTGATTATAAAAAAACCTTCTATGAGGATTGTTTATGTGTTATGCACTTTCATTCCTTGACAAAGTCTTATAAAAACAAAGACGAAAATTCAGAAGGCAGCTGTGTTTTGTCTTTTTTTGGTACTGTTTAAAAAAATTTTTTATTCTTGTCATTTTTTCTTCTTCTTCGATCGCTCAGACAGTTTCCTGTCAATTACGAGCGCAGATGCGTCATGCTGCCATTGTGCGCCTAACTAAGAAATAGTTAGGCCCAGCAAGTCCGACTTGAAAGTGTTTTGTGAAAAAAGGCAGGAGAATGGACCGGAAAGGCAGAAAGATAGTAGATGACAGTAAGCAAAGGGAAAAGGCAGAGTCAAAGAGAGTGAGAGATTAGAGGAAGTTACAAGCACAGAACTTCCAGAAGGTGGGGGAACTATTTATACGAAAGAGCCCCCGGTATCCCCACGGGGGGATTCTTGTCATCAAAACTGCTACCAACCTCCTGAGTGACGGAGGGATAGGAGCACTTTTTCTCAAAGTTGTACTCCGGGTTGATGGTGTTTGAAATCTCCGGAGTCTTGGTCGCCTTGTCGTCCACGTAAAACTTGAAAGAACAGTACGTCTGAAAGAATCAAACAACGAAATTAGACAAAAAGAAAAAGTAAATAATAGAAGAAAAGGCCAGGATCTAGAAGCAGCTATGGGAAACAGGGGGCCGTTCCACAAGGGCTAACGTTACGTAGCGTGAGCGCAAATCGGCAAAAACGGTACTAAGAAACACCTCTTTTGCCGACGTTTGCCGAAGACGTTTTGTGGCTGCTCCCAAAGTATCTCTTGGCGAACTAGCATGGGGTGAATACATTTCTTGTTGTTGATTGGTCGATTAAAGTTTGGTTAAAATAATAAAAAAAATTTACCAATCAGACAAGAGCTTGTAATATTCTTCCGCAAACGTTTTCTAAAGAGTTTCTTAGGCCCCGTAAGCGTTATTCACATGGCGACCGTTATCTAGAGAAACTCGACCCAGGATCAACAATTAAACAAAAACTGTAGAATGGTGCCTATCTTTTGAAATACATCTAGGCACCTTGAGAACACCGAAACATTGAGGCTTTGACAGGCACCTTGACTTTTAAAAAACCCTCTATGTTTCGAGAAGACAAAAACAGGGATGATACATTGCACAAGGCAAGTTTTCTTTATCCTACTATAGCAACAATTATGAAACGATTTCAATACATGTAACTACTTCATGAAACTGTCCATAGTTTGTGTGATCTTGTTTCCGTGTCTTTAACTTTATGCTATGTTTTATCTTTATACACTTACGTCAAATGTTTACCCTTTTTCTTGTTCTTGTTCTAACTGAGTAATATTATTTTCAAAAAGGAAAATATGTCTTGCACTGTTCTCTTTGATGGCCTAAGTTTTTCAATGAGACTAACAATGATCAATTTTAATTTGAGGACTCCTTCCTTTAAATCTTAAGTTCAATTCTACTGTCCTTTAATCGGAACCAATTAAGGTCAAATGTTGATCTTCAACGGTCGACTTATGGCGATTATTTGCCCACCAGGGGGCAGTCAACCCACTAGGGGCTTATCACGCGATTTTCTTAGTTGGGCGTAGTGAGAGAGAGAGAGAGAGGGTGGGACTCCTCCTTCTCTCTCTTTCTTTATCCCCAACTAAGAATATAGAGAGGATTAGCCCCACTCAAGCGTTATGCCCCCTGGTGGTAAAAAACCCCCACTAAGTCGCTTATTCAGCATGCCAAAAATGTGCCGGTCACTGTTATGGTAGGACCGGGACGAACGAACGAACAAAGAAATTAAATTTGATTGGCCACTGCAATGACCACCTTTTGCAAGAGTGAATGGGTGGGAGAAGATGCTTGAGTACTGACCAAAGGGCATAACTCTCGCCAATAACCCCATTTGAAGCCACTGCATGGCTGCCTTTTGCAAGAGTGAATGCCCTTTTGGATACTGACCAACAAGGACTTAACTCTTGATGTCAAGGACGCTAATAACCCTGGTTGCAGTGGCCAATATACCTAGTCAGGGCCATATCCAGGTGGAGAGGAGGGAGGGGGGGTTACATGGGTTCTGTAACCCCCCCCCTTCCCACCAATAAAAAAATAAAAAAAGAGGGAAAGGGAAAGAGAAAGAATTCATTATTACTGTTTTATTGTTTTTAGGTGCAATTTAAACAGGTTTTTGCACTTTATTTTCTTAAAAAAAAGCTTCACCAAGGGCGTTGCCCCTGGACCCACCGGGAGGGCCTACACCGGCACCCAGACCCCCCACCCTTGCTTGTAACATCCCAGGTCCACCCCTGCTAGTGTAATAAGATAAGCATTCAAAAGCTTTTTCACACTTAGCCCTGGACAACAGAGTAAGGTCTCCGTCTCATTATTAATATACTTTGTTCCGCCTTGGTTTAAGGCTGTGTCAGATCAATTGACATAGGCTAGAACACCAAGGCTACATCAAAATGTGGCTATGCTCTGCATAGTTATACGGGGATAGTCTTTAATCATGACAAGCTCCTACCATAACATTGTCAGTATCCCAAATCCTCTGAAGTCGGAGTGTGGCTGCCCACATGGCGGGGGCAATCAAAAACGGTCACACACGTAATGTTCTCATCCCTAGCTGGTGCATTTGTACCATAGTGTTCAAGTGCTTCGGCTGTTGGGATGATCCCTGGAATCTTTAAGCCAGGGTACGACAACAACAAAAACAACAACAACTACTTTGTACACCATTTCATCTTTTCAGCAATTTTTCTGAGACAGAAGCCGAGAACCAGACACTGTTCTTGACCCCCAGTTTATGGCGATACGCACATTTTATACAGGAGATAATATTGTTGTTGCTGTTGTCATACCCTGGCTAATAGACTCCAGGGATCATCCCAACATCCGAATCACTTGAACACTATAATACAAATGCACCAGCTAGGGATGAGAACATTACGTGGGTGTGACCGTTTTTGATCACCCCGCCAAGTGGGCAGCCACACTCTGACTTCGGAGGAGGGAGATAGTGAATAGAGGGAAGGTCAATAACTATTTTCCCCCTGTAAATTAGCTGTCTTTTCTTTAAGTCATAGGCATAAATGAAGACACAGCCCAGGTAATGAGTTTACCAAATTTATTGAAAAAGCCTACAAATGTCAAACGTCTTTTGCGTTGTGCAGAACAAAAACGCGTAAAATATTCACGGAGGTCCTCATACCTACCTTCTTCATGTTGGCTGGAAGACCTCTGGCGGCGAGGATCTTGATTTTGAAGTTGAGGGGCTTCCCCACCTGAGAAATGGACATTAAAAACAAATTCATTTTTTTAGAACAAAGCCACCTGATTGGCATAGAAACTTGCACTTTTTTATAACACATATGAAAACATGTATGTAAGTCTTTGTGCGCATTACATGCGGAAACCTCATGCACTTATCCGAAAATACATAAAAGGAAGTAAGAAAAATAAGGGCATGCGTTTCTGCATGCACTTATCCCATCCGCTTATATCTGACTTTGCTTTACTTATCTACGGCTACGCGCATGAAGTTTCCCTGTGTGATATGCACGAAGCCAAATAAAACACAACCCCATAATTTCTTAAGGCATAACCACGCGGAGAGGCAAAACCCCACAAATAGTAATGTTCACACACACACACACACACACACGACCATCACAGACAGCTCCTTCCACTGATTGTCGCAGGGCCTGATCTTCCTTCACAAACACTCCCAATCAACCTCCAACCCTGCATACTCAGCAGCATCACCCTAAAAGAAGCTTCATCAGCTCCTTGGGATCCTCCACAACGACCAACCCTAAATGCCTGTCAGCATCACCCTGAAAGAAGCCTCACCAGCTCCTTGGGATCCTCCACAACCACCAACCCTAAATGTCCAGCAGCATCACCCTGAAAGATTCCTCACCAGCTCCTTGGGATCCTTCACATCCACCAACCCTGCATGTCCATCAGCATCACCCTGAAAGATTCCTCACCAGCTCCTTGGGATCCTCCACAACCACCAACCCTAAATGCCTGTCAGCATCACCCTGAAAGAAGCCTCACCAGCTCCTTGGGATCCTCCACAACGACCAACCCTAAATGCCTGTCAGCATCACCCTGAAAGAAGCCTCACCAGCTCCTTGGGATCCTCCACAACCACCAACCCTAAATGCCCATCAACATCACCCTGAAAGAAGCCTCACCAGCTCCTTGGGATCCTCCACAACCACCAACCCTAAATGTCCAGCAGCATCACCCTGAAAGATTCCTCACCAGCTCCTTGGGATCCTCCACAACCACCAACCCTAAATGCCTGTCAGCATCACCCTGAAAGAAGCCTCACCAGCTCCTTGGGATCCTCCACAACCACCAACCCTAAATGTCCATCAACATCACCCTGAAAGAAGCCTCACCAGCTCCTTGGGATCCTCCACATCCACCAACCCTAAATGCCCATCAACATCACCCTGAAAGATTCCTCACCAGCTCCTTGGGATCCTACACATCCACCAACCCTAAATGCCCATCAACATCACCCTGAAAGAAGCCTCACCAGCTCCTTGGGATCGTCCACGTAGACGTCGTCGGCCAGCTCCTTCCACTGCTTGTCGCAGGGCCGGATCTCCAGCTGGAGGTGGCCCTGGTCGTTGCCCTTGTAGTCGGTGATGCTCAGGTTCTCCTGCAGCTCCACCAGGTAGCCCAGCGACTCCAGGAACACGTGCACCGACCCGATCAGACGCTCTGTCGACTCCGCCGGCTCCCAGAAAGGGTCCTTGTCCTGAGAGGATCAGAAAGGGATTTTTTAAAACTCTTTCCGTGCAAACCTGCGACGAGATCGCAGGACATGCGCCCAACGCTTCATTACTAAGGTAACGGGATATCGCAGGTGAACTTAAAAAATTCATAGTTCATAGGTCAACAGTCATGCGCGGTTCAAAGTGGCTCAGAGACCTTCTACATACACACTCACTCAACACTGATTGACTGGCTGTAGTAGGCTTTGTTTCGGAGCTTAGTATGTAATTGAGGGGTCGCCCCTCTCGAAGCTTCGATGGCTTGACAAAATGGCGGCTCCGTCAACTTCAGCAAGCACGTATTCGTCTGTTTGCCAGGTATTAGTCCTGTATGTTGTGTACATAATACCAAAATTTCACATTTGCATCTGTCATCATTATTAAAAAAAATAATTGGGGGTAACCTATGCAAACAGCCAGTATACAGTGTTTGCAAAGGGAAGAAACTGGCCAGCATATAGTGAGTTAATGAAAAAGGAAATAAGAAAGTCCTGACGCGAAACTGTGAAGGAAAGTTGTCTTGAAATTCAGAAGCAAAAATGAAACGAGAAAGCTTTTGACATAATAGTACAAAGAAAGGGTTCTTGTACGTCCTGAGATTGAGAAGATAGTTCCCCCACCTTCTGGAAGTTCTGTGCTTGTAACTTCCTCTAATCTCTCTCTCTCTTTGACTCTGCCTTTTTCCTTGCTTTGTGTCATCTACTATATCTTTCTGACTTTTGGCCCATTCTCCTGCCTTTTTTTCCAAAAATATCTCCCATATAGTTTTCTCCTTTGAGCTCCTCCGAAATCGGAATGTGTCGGCTGAATGCAGCGAGGACACCAGTGAAAACTGGAAAATGGACACATACGTACTCATTGTGGCCATATGGCCCGGGATCGCAGAACTGAAAAAGTATTCTCGCACTTTTATTTTACATGTATCACAAGTTGTGGATAGACATTAAATAAAAGACACACACACAACAACAACAACAACATACAGTATTTTATACGGCGCTGAATCTTGATATCAATCAAATCAAAGCGCACACACACGTCAGCATTCATAGCGCATTCAAACAAAAATGCAATACAAAGTGAACACACGGATGACATAAATGGAATATAGCAGAAACAGACATAATGGCAAGAGAGAGAAGAGAAAGAGAGCGGAGCTTTAATGACGGGGGAACAGGTGGGTTTTGAGGTTAGCTTTGAAAGCAGAGAGGGTCGGTCGCTGACGGAGGGAGAGAGGAAGTTTGTTCCAGGAGGTCGGTCCTGAGACAGCAAAAGAGCGCTGACCAACAGTTGAAAGCTTATACCTAGGGATTTGGAGAGAAAGAGGGTCAGAAACTGAACGTAAAGTGCGAGCACACACACACCTTGGGCACATCCCAGTCCTTGTCGCCCTCCATGAAGTTCTGGTACATCTCCTGCATCAGGTATTTGCGGTTGATGAACTTGTTCCGATCCAGCAGAAACTCATTCCCGTTGTCCAGGTTACGCATCTTCACCATCACCTGTTTGACACCAAAATCACCAGCAATGGTAATCCATCCTTACACCCCTCTGTCTTCTTTCTTCCGGTTCTCTCTTCCCCTCCATTTCTCCACCTACCCCCTTTCTCTTTTTTCTCTCTCTCCCCTACTCCCCCTCTCTCTATCGTTTTTCTTTTCCTGCTGAATATCGAACCTGAGCACTTTTGCTTACCATTTTTTTTAATACTATAATCCCCCCCCCCCCCCCCCCCCCCCTATTTTTACACAAATTTCAGATTTAGTTATTATATTTTCTTATTAATTACTATGTTTTCAGTCATATTATAAGGTGCAAGGGTTTCAATCTGGGGAAAAAGTATCGCCTTAAAGTCTGAAAAATATGATAATTGAACTGTATGTGCTGAAATGAATATGCCCTTTTGACATTATGCACTCCCTCTGGGGATACGGGGGGTGTCTTTCCTAGAAATACTTTCCCCATGTTCTGGAAGTTCTGTGCTTATAACTTCCTCTAATCTGCCACTCTCTTTGACTGCCCTTTCCCCTTTGCTTTCTATCATCTACTATCTTTCTGACTTATTGGCCCATTCTCCTGCCTTTTAACCCTTTCGCCGCCAGCCATTTGGTTAGCCCCAAAATACCATTAAACTTAACTAGAAAGAGAAAAAAGAAATTATCTGCAATATTGGGAATTCCTATGTGACATGTATAACATTAGGCCTATCCTTACCGCACCAAAATTAAGAAAACAGGGTCTTCGGATAACAGGCCCTGATTTGATGCCTTTTAGTGACATGGGTGTTAAACCACTGTGGTGCATAAATGCGACATTGGCGGTGAAAGGGTTAAAAAAAACAAAAACACCTTCCCCTATTTATTTTTCTCCTTTGAGCTCCTCCGAAATCGGAATGCGTTGGCTGTACGCAATGGGAAGACCAGTGAAAACTGAAAACAGGACACATACGTACCTTACCCATTATGGCCATATGGCCTGTGAACGCAGAAGAAGAAGAAGAAGAAGAAGAAGAAGAAGACTTCATGCACTATACAGAAAAGATACATTGTAACATTCTCACACCATCAGTGTAGTTACATTGCAGTGCCCACCATAAGCAATAGAACGGAAGCAAGAGCTGCATGAATGAATTTTGTACATGACAGCATTATTTATAATTCCATCAATGAACTATAACCAATCTATAATAAAACATGTGGTGTGTGTGTGTGTGTGTATGTGTGTCAGTTTTTCACAACCTTATTAAAGACTCGTCATATTAAATTGAGCGACTTTATAAATGAAACTCGAAGCGTGTGCTTTATGAAGTAAACAACGAGAGAGACTTAAGTTCGCGTGACCTTGAACTTTTCAAAATTACGTTCACATTTTTGTTTCTTTTGTACCGTAATTATCTGAAGAAGTCTAAAATAAACATTTTCCAAAGGCTGATGTGTTTCAACATCAATTACTTCAAGCGTAAAAAAAAAAGGCATTGGCTATAGAGCCGCCAGTGGCTCTATAGAATGCAGGCTGTTTCCACAATTTATGTCCTTTTCCACAATTAATACAAATGCTTATTTTAAAGGGTTTGAAAAATACAGTAGACACAAAGATCTTGTTTGACGAATTAAAAAAAGGAACCTCCTTTTCTGGTCAAATTTAAAAACAGGAAATCCTTGCATACAGTACACCCCGCTTATAGTAAAGTGCAGGGGAGCAAGACTTTTCCTTTACTATAACAGGTTTTTCTTATAAACGATGTTCGGATATAGTAAAGTTTTGATGGTATTTTTTATCTTATCCGATGACGTTTTTCAAAGTCAAAGCTAACGTAAAATACTAAATATAAACCCATCCTACCCCTTCCTCATATGGTTTGAGGTCCAGAAACGTGATTGGGTTTATACATGGTATATTTCCCTGTGCACAAAACAAAACTAGCTGTAAAAGCATATAGTGTATAACCTCTAACTTCCAGAATCGCCTTTGAATCTATTCATGCATGCACACGCACGTGTGTGCGCGCACACGCACACGCACACACACACACACACACACATGCACCGTGACCGAACAGTTTGCCTGCGGACATTTCGCCTATGGACACTTTGCCTACGGACATTATGCCTATGGTCATCATGCTCACTGGACATTTTGCCTACTGAACATTATGCCTACAGACATTATGCCTGATAATAGATTATCATGCCTGCAATAAAATATCGCATTTTCATGATGCTACAGCAAAACCCGGTTATAAGAAAATCGAAGGGAGATAATTGTTTTGTTTTCTTATATCCAAAACTCGGATAAAAGAAAACCTTTTGATTTTTTTTTCTTATAACCGAGTTGAATGGGGGGAAAGGGAAAACATAAAAGAGAAAAAGAGAAAAACATAAAATAAAAGACAAACAGAAACATAAAACGAAGAAAAAAATGCTTTTACATAATTTGGTGCATGAAAAAAAGGAAAAAATGCAAAACAAAAGGAGGAAAAAAAGAAGAACAGAACAGAAAGTTAAAAACAAAAATGAAGGCAGACGTGGTGTGAGTTGCATGATGAGCGAGCAAGATAGCGGAGAGCAGATGAATGATTGGGTGAGATGTGAGAGTAACATATTTGTTTAAATGTAAATTCCTGTTTCTTGTTTTTAATCAATATTCTAATTTGGATGTATAACTTATTTTACACAGTGGAAGACAATATTGTATTTGCGTTTGTAAGAAGAAGATTTAAAGGTGCCTACAACTTAGCTAAGAAGCCTTTTTTTCTTTTTACTGTTATCAAATGCGTACCCCTTCACCTTTCTTGTACTGAATTATTACCATTTACTGTCCACCCATGCAGCTTTTCATCGATCATTTGCTTTTGTTTATGTGGATGTTCGTCCACATATTCAGTTATTTATATTTATCTTCTTAAATAAATGAATTGCCTTTTCCTCTTTGCCATTGCTGCTGAAAATGTAAGACTCATATTTTTTTCTTCGGCTCAACATTTATTTTGCACAGAATACTGAAGGAAAGTATGGAATAAAGGAACAAAAACAACTCAATTAGTCTTGTAATCAAGTGCCTGTACTGTTTAGAATGTCTGTGACACAACTGGTTTGAGGTAAACTTTCCCTTTATGGAATGACTTCAATTTTCTCGGAACATCCTTTCAGTTCAGGTCCAACTCACTTTTAAAGACACACTGACCCAACACGTTGTTTTTTCTGGGTAGCTGTGACCCACATGCAAATTCCCCCAACCTCAAATTGAGGCTGCTCTTTAAATGTTTCGTTTTCAATTTGGGGGCATTTGTATGGGAGTCAAACCTGGTCAAAACAAGATTTTGTACCAGCTATAAGAAGGAAAACACGTGGAACCCGTGATTTTGACTCATGATCTGGGGGGTCTTTAAGAAAATGTTGTCAATGGTAATTCGCTTATAAGTAAATAGAACTCGTTTATAAGAAAATGAACTGCAAACCAACTCTCTTGCATGACATAATTTTCTTATATCCAAGTTTCCATTATGGATGGGAGAAAACATTTGCTTGCTTATAACCGAGTTTTCTTATAAGCAAGTTTCTTATATCCCAGTTTGGATCATAGATAAGAAAGAAGAAGTTCGGCAGGGAAATTTTGTTTGCTTCATTGTAAGTGAGTTTTCTTATAAGTTTTTTATAATCGGATTCGGCTGTATATATATTTTTTTCGGATTCATTTTTTTCCACTAAGTAATGAGGGGAAAGAAACGTGTTTTTGAGTGCCTTTCAATTTCGTTGATGAAGGTGGGTAGAAAGAGTAGTGAGACTGTGACGTATGCATTGGTTGGTTGGTTGTTTGGCTTACCCTGGCTAAAAGACTCCAGGGATCATCCCAACAGCGAGAAGCACTTGAACACTAAGGTACAAATGCATCAGCTAGGGATGAGAACATTACGTGTGTGACCGTTTTTGATTACCCCGCCATGTGGGCAGCCACACTCCGTCTTCGGGGGATTTTAGACTGATGATGTTATGCTGGGAGCTTGTCATGGCTTAAGACAATCCCCGCACAACCATTCAGAACATAACAACATTTTGATGTAGCCTTGGCGCTCTAGCTTATGTCAACTGGTCTGACACAGCCTCATGCCAAGGCATTGACGTATACATTGATGACGTATTTACAAAGGTCAGGAAGAGGACAATTTTAAAATTGTAACGAGGAGGAACCACAAATGACTTTACTATAGGAGTTTTTTTAAATTTTAATTATAACCCAGTTGTTATTATGGGTGGGTGGAGGAGTGGTGAGACTGTGACGCATACATTGATGACATATTTACAAAGGTCATGAAGAGGACTTTAAAAAAAATTGTAACCAGGAGCCAGTCCTGTGGGGAACCGAAAGTAACTTTACTATAGCAGTTTTTTAAAATTATAACCGAGTTGCTGCTATCCAAGGTTTATTTAGTAATAAAACAGCAGACCTTTGGCCGGGAACCAGTGCTTTCCTTTACTGTAACCAAAATGTCTTATAACCGAGTGTACTATAAACGGGGAGTTTTGTACCAGGAAAAGTTGCACTCAGGTACAAGTATGCATACATGCAAGCAACATACATACAGAGGGTGTGATAGAGAGAGACAGATAATGGAGACAGACAGAGAAACAGACATGAGAGAATAACAGACAGACATAAGACAGAGATAAACACCACGCAGACAAGACAGAAAACAACGCAGATAGAATCAGAGACAAGAACGAGAGAGAGACAGAGACAGAGATACAGACAAAAAAGAGAGACAGATACACAGGTAGATGAGAGACAGACAGGCAGCAAAGGCATAGAGACAGACGAAGACACATTCAGACAGACAAAGCAGAAAAGACAAAAGAGAGCTCTAGACAAAGTCACACACACACAAACCCCCCCCCCCCCCCCCCCCCAATACACACACACTATATCGAGGGTTGCCAGAACGGTCTATCTCAAAAGGAATAAAGAGCACAGATGGGCAGTTCTGGCCCCTCGATATATATATAGGCTTACATACAAAGAGAGAGAAAGACAAAGACAGTGAGCCGCTGGGCGAATAAATGAGGAAGATCAGAGTCTACACACAGACTTCTTTCTATTTTTAGTTCCGTTTTTCGCCAGAAATAAAAACTGGCGGCTCTATATATTGCATGCTATAGAGCCACTGGCGGCTCTATAGCCACTGCCAAAAAAAAAGAATTACTTAGATCTAAATGTTGTTAAAACCAAAGAGATGCTAATTGATGTTCATAAAGATTCATTGCCTGTAACACAGCTTGTGATTGATGGTGAGAGTGTTGAGAGAGTGAAGGAGTACCGCTGGGACAGTCCTCGACAAAAAGCTCACATTTGACAGAAATGTTGAATTCCTGCATAAAAGATGTCAATCTCGGATTTTCTGTTTGCGGTAGAGTTGTTCCAGCACTGATTTCAGCTCAGCTTTACAAATTTTCAACTAAAAACACAGACACATTAATAGTAGACGGACAATTTTACAGTTTGGATGTGGTTTTATTCAGATGTTCACGATTGCAAGTGAAATAAGAACGTTGAAAGTTAACCTAATTTGACTGAAATTTTACCACATTTCCAATGACGCGCTTCGATTTTGAGATAGCGGGTGGGACCAAAATCATGGCTAATCATTGGCTGATCTTTCTTAGTGTGTCAAGGTCATGCAACCATTAATTGATTTAGTCTGGTTTTCTTCAGAATTGAAAGATTATGTTGACCCCCCAAAAAAGTCATGTAATTCATTATTTTTTTTAATAAAGAAAAATAAATAAACAAATCAAAAGCAACTCAGCAACCAGTTATTTACACCCTATCCACTGCCTTTTAAAATTATTAACAAACCGAGTACCAAATGTGCATGTCAGTGTTATATTCTTCCCTGTGCATGTTCAGAATCGATTTTTTTTCTCTTTTGAATAAATAGGCCATAACACTGGTGCACCGTGTGCAGAAAATCCGCTCTGTACTTGGTGCCAGTCAGACAGTACAGGTAGAAGTTGACGCCACTGTTGGAAATCCACAACACATCTATGATATTAACAGACACTATGAACCGCCCGTGTTCAATGGGGTCGTTCCAATCAATGTATTTGTTTACTACTAAACTTACAGCAAGTGGTGTTGTTAAAAGAACAAAAGAAATACTGGCAACGAACAAGGTGACAGTCAGTGAAGACACGTTCTGTTGTCTGGAATCCTGGCTGGCTTGTTGTGCAGAAAGACGTTGGTTCGATCTGACCAGTGTCCACAGAAGAACGCCATTGCTGACTGCCAACATTGTGAACGGAAGAAAACAAAACTGAAGCAGACGGATCCAAGAAAAGATGGTAGAAGTGAACCACCCGTAAAGCCCAGAGAAAGGTGCATAGCAGCTATTTATACGAAGAACAAATCCATACAAGTAGTGACAATGCATTGCAATGAAAACAACAATAACTATAGCTGCAGTAGCTCGAGACTTTCTCTTGGTCCACACAACACTGACACGAAGTGGCCACAGGACAGAGGCAGCTCTGAGCATGGTGAGTGACACCAGCATCCATGACGATATTGGTGACGCCGTGTGAATCATCATCATGTAAACCTTGCACTGCCAAGAGCCCTGGTAATATATGAAAGTAAAATGAAACAAAGATTTCAGAAACACTTGTAACGGAGCCATGAGGACCACCAGATCAGACATGGCAAGAACTATGAAGAAGACACTAGAGGTGGATGAAGGAAGACGAACCATGAGCAGAATGACCATACAGTTCCCGAACCACCCAAAGACAAACAGAATCGGATAGCTGATATCACAGATTAGATCAGCTGCATCTCTGTACAGTTGGTTAAGACCAGACCATGTGTCTCGTTTGAACCAACCTAACATCTCCATTGTGCAGGTCACCCCAATGGCTTGATAACCACAGAAAGTTTGAATCACTTACATGTGTCTGCAAGTTTGCATAGTGCCCTTAGGAATTATTTCTTAACATAATTTTCTGACGAAAGACTTTAAATGGTACATGGACAATATGACAGTTTCCGCCTTGGCATAAGGCTGTGTCAGACCAATTGACATAGGCTAGAACACCAAGGCTACATCAAAATGTTGCTATGCTCTGCATAGTTATGCGGGGATTGTCTTTAACCATGGCAAGCTCCTAGCATAATATCATCAGTCCAAAATTCTCCGAAGTCGGAGTGTGGCTGCCCACGTGGCGGGGTAATCACGTACATGTTCTCACCCCTAGCTGGTGCATTTGTACCATAGTGTTCAAGTGCTTCGGCTGTTGGGATGATCCCTGGAGTCTTTAAGCCAGGGTTTGACAACAACATATGACAGTTTTTTAAACCTTGTTGGTCGCTCACACAGATACCTGTCATATGAGTGCAGATGTGTCACGCTGTCATTATGCACCTAACTAAGAAATAGGCCCAGCGCGCATGTCCGTCTTCGGATGAAAAAAACCTTTGTAAGAGTTTCTAGAACAATAATAATAATAATAATAATAATAATTAACATTTATAGCGCCTAATCTTTAAAAAAAACTAAGCGCTTACAATAATAATTGAAAAAACCAGCAAAACAAAAATATATTATACACACACGCACGCGCGTGCGCACACACATGCGCACACACACACATGCAACACACACACACACACACACACGAACGCACCACACGCACACGCAACACGTGACACACGCACAAACACGCATGCACACAAACACACGCGGATGGAAGGGGCACAGAACTTTGAAAAGAAATATAGCAGGCTATGATTTGAAAAGAGTAGTTTTGAGAGAAGACTTAAATGAAGAAAGGGAGTTGGCAGAACGGAGAGGTAAAGGGAGTCCATTCCAAGTGGAGGGGGCCTGGAAAGAGAAGGAGCGTTCGCCAAGGGTCTAGGTGCGGTAACGAGGGATCTGGAGGCGGGAGAATGGACCAGTAAGGAAGAACGATAGTAGATGTCAGTAAGCGAATGGCCGGAAAAGGAAGAGTCAAAGAGAGTGATAGATTAGAAGAAGCTACAAGCACATAACTTCCAGATGGTGGGGGAACTATTTGTACAAAAGACCCTGGTATCCCTGTAACCACCCGGTCAACATAGTTACTGAGTATTTCCTGTTTTGACCAAAGGGGAACAACTTTCTCTTTCCATAGACAGGACCTCTCTTCTTCTTCTTCTTCTTCGCCTTAGGCAGCCAACTTCAACACGCTGAAGATTCTGCTGCACTTTAGGGGGGGGGGCAGTACGAAAAAAGAAAGAAAATAAGTTCAGCAAAGATAGGGTAGATAGTGAGATAGGATGAAATATTATTATGGGGAAAAGATAGAGCCAAAATAGTCAGGAATAATTTAAGTATTTGATACTCCGTTTGCACTTTGCTGTATGTAAAGGATAATAATTTTATAAAATAGATAGATTTATAACTTTAAGGAAATCAATTAAATATTGGTGGGTGGGGGGGAGATGTGTGAGGGAAAGACGAGATAAAAGTCATACACGACCGTCAAATGCCCCGGTCTAGCCGGAGATACCCGGGCCCCGCATGAAGAAATAATGTTTTACGCCCTCTTTGGCCTTTCGGCCATGTGGGGCATAAAATCTACATGATGTATGCAGAGTGTGTCATGCACGACCGTTAAGTCCCCCCGGATCAGCCGGGGAAACTCTGGCCCCACATGATGCATGCAGAGGAATAGGGGGCATGTGTGACAGGCCACACATGCCTCTACTGTAGTGTAAGGACTTGTTTAGTTCCCTTTGGCCATGTTGTCCAATTAGTTATTTGTTAGGTATATGGGTATGGTTATAAGTTGTAAACATAGGTGTGGTAGTTACTAAAAGGGTTAGGGCTATTAGATTATGAGTAGGATAATTATTACTTAGTCTAAAGAAAAGTGTTAAGATGGGACAATATTTGGGTTTGTTTCAGCAGGTGTTTTTGCTATGTCCATTTATGGTGTTAACCAATTTGCATAATGTTTTTTTAATTTGATGTCATGTCTTACCTACAGTATACCAAAATAATAAGCTGAATTACATTGCTTGAGAAGAAATGTTCTTTAGTTGGAATGTATTTGGGATAATTGAAAAATTGAAGTGTTACTTCTTTCATTGGAATCTATACTTTATATGTTTGGGGAGCCTTTTTAGGGGTTCCCCTCTTTGTGTTTTGCCTCCCTTTTAGTTTCCCTCCAAAAAGATATTCCATTGTGTGCACCAGGCAGCAGCTACCTTCCAAGAGTCAGAGCCAGAAGATCCTTGTCCTAACCCAGGCATAAAACAATTTTAACTGTTATGTAATATTTTGATGTCTATGAGTATGACCTATGCCCCATGTGGTTCTCTATCTTCAAATGTTTTGATTTAGTGTTGTTTATGCTAGAAAATTGGATTGGTGCATTTTCTTTTTGCTATTGGCTATGTGTGTAAACCAGGGAGCTCTTCGGAGTAGTTCATCTGCCATTGGTCCCCACCTGGCACTCAACTCTAAACTATGCCTCCCCGTAGCTGTTTGCACACAACAGCGGCCACACCCCGGACAACGGCTTCGACTGGCCAGCCAAACTATGTGAGGGTAGCCGACGGGTCATAGACCTTTCGGTGAGTTAGGGCTTGTCTACCTACGCATGTGAAGACTGGTTCTGGCTGACTGCGTGGAGGAAACCATCAAGTGGTTCAACGGGCAAGAAGGCGGTTTCAGCAAAGCGCTGTGGTGCGCAATTAGGGCACAGCGAGACACAAAGGACGCTGCTGGTCATCCACTGCATCCTAGCTTATCTCCAGTCGTCTTGACTTCGTCTTGCCACTGGACTTCGATAGGTTGGGACGAGAGAGTGAGGCTGACGATCTTGCGCAACTCTCCCTCACTATAATCCGATTCATGTGCAAGTCATCTTCAACAGTTCATTCCCTCATCTACTTCTATCATCTCTTCTTCCCTAAATCCTGTGGCGATGGGCGAGTGACGAAGCAGCAGGTGTGGATACACTGGGAGCAGTAGCCGCAGACCTGCACACAGGCAGCTCAGGCTATATGGTCGTCCCTCACTTGAACCAGAGGCAGGAGTGAGTTCGGCATCATCCTGAGTGACTGAGAAGCCCTCTTTATGATCAAACTGCTCACCTCCATAGCATGAGGAGCGGACTATAAAAAGTGTCCCAAACATCGTCTGCCTCTATCTACCCTGTCCAGCACACTGCGCACCTCCATAGCATGAGGAGCGGATTAGAAAAGGTGTCCCCAAAATTGTCTGCCTCTACCTACGGCCTGTCCAGCAGACCGCGGCTGGAGGGCATCCCACTATTGCGGTCGAAACAGCAAGAACAAGAAAGTCAAGATTACCCCTATCAGTATCACCCATGCTGCATGGAATGTGCGCACCCATATGGACAACCCACAAGCTGACAGGCCAGAGAGTACTGCTCTTGTAGGTAGAGAACTGGCCAGATACAAAGTGAACATTGCGGCTCTCAGTGAGACACGCCTGCCTAAAGAGGGCCAGCTCAAGGAAGTTGGAGCAGGATATACATTCTTCTGGAGTGGGTGAGTTAAAGACCAGGGCCTGTATTCACGTTGAGATAGCATGAGACGTAGCATGATGCTAACTTAGAAGCTCTTCCAATGTCCTATAGGATTTAATAGGACTTTTGGAAGAGCTTCAAAGTTAGCATCATGCTAAGTCTCATGCTATCTCAACGTGAATACAGGCCCAGGCAAAGACTAAGGTCCAGGTTGACAAGCTGAGAGAACTCCTGTTTGCTGATGACTGTGCCCTCAATGCTGGAAACCAGGAAGACATGCAGCTCTCTATGGACTCGTTCTCTGCTGCCTGTGAGAACTTTGGTCTCACCATAAGCACCAAGAAGACTGAAGTGATGTACCAACCTGCTCCAGGGAAAGACTACGAGGAACCCACAGTGACAGTGAATGGTCAGACACTGGCAGCGGTGGATAAGTTCACGTACCAAGGCAGCACTCCTCGCACTGTACATATCGACGATGAGACAGATGCCAGAATTGCAAAGGCAAGCTCTGCAGACTGCGCTCATCAGTGTGGGATAAAACTGGAGTGTACATGTCCACCAAACTGAAGGTCTACAGAGCCATCGTCCTCACCACTCTTCTGTATGCATGTGAAACGTGGACTGTAAACCAAAGGCATGCAAAGAAACTAAACCATTACCATATCAACTGCCTGTGCAAGCTACTCAAAGTGAAATGGCAGGACAAGATCCCTGACACTGAGATTCTCCAGCGGACAGGCATGCCTAGCAGAATTTTGTTGCTTTTATATACCGTTATGAAAGCTGATGTTTCTACACACGAATCTGTTTTGGATAAAGTCAGTTATAATATAATTCCCAGTTTCTTCAGCTGTCAGCAAATCACTTGCCACATCAGCACTTGCTGCATCACTCACGGTAATTGTTGACAGTTCTTGACTTACACGCAAGTGAAGAGTTTGAACGTTTGGAACAAATTAGCAAGTTTTTGCACATGATTATTAGTCTCTTTTCAGTCCCTTTTTTTCCAAAATCCTTGTGTGAGGATTGAAGTTCCTATTCATGTTCCTTCATAATCAATCATCAGTCAGGTTGAAATTTGTTCTAGTATCTTGATCTCCAAGGTCTCAGTCGTCAACAACAGGTGTTGCTGTTCAGATTGAGAACAGGACACTGCCAACTCCTGTCACACTTTCACAGGGTCAACCTGACACACACCAGTGAGTGCCCCTGTGGCACTTGAATCCAGTCCCCAGAGCACATCCTCCAAGAGTGCCCCACTTACCATGACATTAGATGTCAAACCTGGCTGGAAGGGATGGAGCTCCAACAGAAGCTGTGGGGACCTATAGATGTGCTGAAAAAGACGACAGACTTCACCCTCAAGACCGGATTGGATATTTAAGCATGACCTGGGATTGCAGAAGAAGAAGAAGTTCTAGTATCACGTGTGAGTTATACCATTTCATTGAAATTGATGCACCCCCTATCTCTAGCTGTATAATTTCTGGCGATTCCAACAAGATCCCTAGCAACCTTTTTTGTTTTGTTCAAGTATTCAATAGCCTGATAACTTTGAATTTTAATGAACAATTGCCTGGTCTCTTTTATAACAAACCACCTTGTTCTCAAATATATAATGCACCTCTAGGGCTGTCACTGGGAGAATCTTCCAACCTAGAAAATTGTCCCCCCACCCCTCCCCACCTCCATCAAGTGTGATGGAAATTGTTGAAAGCACCAATTAGGTCAAGGCAGCTGTTGATGCCGTGGTTTAAGACTCCAGGCGCCCAGACTCCATGGCTGGTACAACACATTATAATGGCCTTTGCAAGACATTGTGTACTCATATTAACATGAGGATTGCCTTCTTAAGGGGATACGCGCCATTTACTTCCCACAGTGACAAATGATTGAGATTTTGGTCATAGAATCTACACATACTCCTAAGGTCAAAACTGAAGAAAAAAATGGGGTCACTGTGCTACTTTTCTTGTAATTCATGTTCCAAATGTGGGGGGTTGGGCAATTTTTCAGTAAAATCAGGTCTACTGAAAACTGGATTTATTTCATACACTAAAGTAACTTACAACTTTCAATAAAATTTGCCTAATACTACAACCTATTTCGTATTAGAATCTATGTCAAAGTTTAAAAAAATTCAATTTAGTCAGTAGGAAATTATGGAAAATTGTTGTTGTACTGACAAAAAGTTCCCTAAATGTTATTGTTCAAATGCCTGTAGAAAAAACCCCTCAACGATGAAATAATTCTAGTTTTTTAATAATAGATGAAATGATCTATACTCTGCATAATAAAGATTAAAAAAACAGTATGTTTCCGTGCTTGTTACTGAACCCCATATACTTTTTCAACCCCACCCCTATTTTCGCACGGGACTCATGCCAAGAGTTATATCCCTTAATACTTTTGTTGTTGACAGTTTTATGAGATTTGTTCTTTTAGTAACGCGGTTTTAGTAATTACTAGGAAATGAATATGTTTAAAATAATCTTTATATTCTAACAATGCAAACGTTTTAGCGACATACTTTTCACAAACATAAATAAACTTCTATATTTTCAAAAAATGTCTTGCACCACTGGGAGTCCCCCATATTATGCTAGCACGATCAATCACACAGAGAGTAGGTCAGTTCATTCACAATTTCGTGCTACGATCATGTCAGCATCATCGTATCGGTGCCATAGCCGATGAGGTGTAACCGAGGCGTGGTTACCGCTACACCTATCTGCATTAATTAAAAAAATCGGGACTTTACTGGTTTCGTACTGCCTCCGGGCATTGCCTCCAGTATTGTTCCCACCATATTTGTATTTACAAATGTCCCATATGTGTCTGTTTCAGACCAAGAGGACGTAAAACACCATTTTCGACGATTCACAATTTCGTGTTAAAATACTTGTAGCGGTGCCATAGCCGATGAGGTTTAACCGAGGCGTGGTTACCGCTACACCTATCTGCATTAATAAAAAATCGGGACTTTACTGGTTTCGTACTGCCTCCGGGCATTGCCTCCAGTATTGTTCCCACCATATTTGTATTTACAAATGTCCCATATGTGTCTGATTCAGACCAAGAGGACGTAAAACACCATTTTCGTCGATTCACAATTTCGTCACCTAAATACTTGTAGCGGTGCCATAGCCGATGAGGTTTAACCGAGGCGTGGTTACCGCTACACCTATCTGTATTAATTTAAAAAATCGGGACTTTACTGGTTTCGTACTGCCTACGGGCATTGCCTCCAGTATTGTTCCCACCATATTTGTATTTACAAATGTCCCATATGAGCGTTTTTCAAAAAAGGCCGAAAAATGTGTCTTAACAAATTAAAAAAATCTGGGAGAGGTTATTGACAACAAATTTGTAGTTGCTACAAATTAATGAAGAATTTGATATGTTACCTGTAAATTGCACACAAAAATAAGATTCTATTTCTTCATTTTCACACACAAATTACGCACTCTGAGCACAAGGGGTGCCCCAAAATGCGTGTCTTTTGATGTGCACTGAAATTTTGAAGACATCTCAGCAAGCAAAGTGAAAGTATTTGATGCCAAAATAATATGAAAAATAATGTAATTAACGTGTACGTCGGAAAATTGATGAGTATGCCTTTGAGAAAAAAAATTCTGCATTTTGACGGCACTTTGAAGCACCAAATTTCAATGTCCGTCAGAATTATGTCACTATCGTTACGAAGACACGTTTTCCTCAATAGCTAATGACTAGTCTATTTTTCAATGTTAAGACTTTGCAAAGATTTACATCACTTCTCCTCTCAACGACTGAATGTGAAACTGGAACGCTTAGCAACGTCTGTTGAGCATTTTAGGTCCGTTTTTCTGATCCGAGTAAGGCACTTTTCTTTAAAATGTCACTATCGTTACGCTAATTTCGATGCTAGAAACGATTCAGATAAAAACGTGAATAGATTCAGAGGAACGGTCCTCAGGATTCTAATATATAATATATGTGCCATTTCGGCACATGGAAAATCCTACCACAGCAATCGAAAGTTCTGTTTTTTAAATTGTAAAAGAAAACTGAAGAGGGTCGCTGACACATAAGCTATATCACATGTTTGCCTTCAAGCATTTTCAATAACTGATGGCAATGCGAAACACATAGGCCTAATGTGAGTCGAGTGTTGGACAATAATTTTCCAACAGCAAAGGTAACAAAACCTGTCTATTAAGAGGACAATAAATGTGATTGATTGAATGACTGATTGATTGATTGACTGAAAAGTGATCAGTTTGAATGAGCATGGTTGTAAAAATCAACGGAAAGAAACGGCTAGTATATGTGGCAAGGAAAAGCAGCGATAAACTGTGGCAGAAGGATGAGACCAAGTAATGTTCACATGCAGTAGTCGACCAGATTCAGCAAGTGTACGTGTGTCATGAGAAGAGGCTAGGCTAGAATGTGTTTATAGTGACCAATGCACACACACACACACACACACACACGTATCGCGCGCATACACACTCACACACACGTAGGCCTATTCGTGCGCACACAACACGCTGATGCGTATACTCACACACAACAACAACAACATACAGTATTTATACGGCGCTGAATCTTGATATTATAAATCAAATCAAAGCGCACACACACGTTAGCATTCATAGCGCATTCATACAAAAACGCAATACAAAGCGAACACACACGGATGACATAAATGGAACATAGCAGAAACAGACTTAATGGCAAGAGAGAGAAGAGAAAGAGAGCGGAGCTTTAATGACGGGGGGAACAGGTGGATTTTGAGGTTAGCTTTGAAAGCAGAGATGGTCGGTCGCTGACGGAGGGAGAGAGGAAGTTTGTTCCAGGAGGTCGGTCCTGAGACAGCAAAAGAGCGCCAACCAACGGTTGAAAGCTTATACCTACTAGGGATCTGGAGAGAAAGAGGGTCAGAAACTGAACGTAAAGTGCGAGCTGGCGTGTAGATGGAAATATTGTCGCAGAGGTAAGATGGAGCAGCTTTATGGATAGATTTATAGCAAAGTGTGTTTAATTTATACTCAATTCTGTCTGCGACAGGAAGCCAGTGCAAAGAACGCAGAAGAGGGCTAACATGATCGAACTTTTTCTTCCTAAGGACAAGACGAGCAGCTGTGTTTTGAATACGCTGGAGACAAGATAGAGAAGAGACTGATAGGCCAGAAAGGAGAGCATTACAGTAGTCAATACGAGATAGGATGAGGGAAGTAACAAGCTTTGCTGTGACACACACACACACACACATATATATATCCATCCACGCAGAGAGAGAGAGAGAGAGAGAGAGAGAGAGAGAGAGAGAGAGAGAGAGAGAGAGAGAGACGCTTCAACTACCACTCACATTCGCTGCCCCCTCCCTCCCCTCCTCTCTCTCTCTCTCTCCCCATGTGCGCCAGCACAATACAATTTCAGTAAAAAGAAAGAGAGAGAAAAGCAAATATCGATTTGTGTATAGTCTACCAAGTGTCTGTCTCAGTGTGTGTGTGCGTGTGCGTGCGCGCGCGCGCGCGCGCGCGCGTGTGTGTGTGTGTGTGTGCGCACGCGCGCGTGCATGTGTGTGTGTGTGTGTGTGTGTGTGTGTGTGTTTTGACGTTTTACTGTTAATCCCCATTAAAACATTTGAGTTTCATTCAACTCTCCCCCCCCCCCCCCCTCTCTCTCTCTCTCTCTCTCTCTCTCTCTCTCTCTCTCACAGCACGCACGTGTGCATATTACAACCCATTTCCTCATAATTAAAGAAAGAAAGAAAACAAATAAAAGGAGTGTACAGACCCTAGAGCCGCCAAAAAAGTCAACAATAGATCCGAAGAACGTCAGTGTAACATGTGACAGGTACTGCAACATGCCGTTTGTATTATGCCCATTTAGATCCGTTTCATACGAAACGTTTGAAAACTTTGTGCTATAATATAAATTTAATGCAAAACGGCAAAAGGAAGTTTTCCTAATTGTTAACATCTGAGATGTTTCGCCTTACTCGCTTAATATCTTGACGCGATAAGCGTCAGTGACGTAGAATAGAATGTCATGATGCAACGAAACTAAATAAGATATTTCGCCCAAAACACTCTATAAGTCATGCGTTCTATGTTTGGATTGACTTCATATTTGTCCACGTTGCCTGTAAAAACAATATTGTAAATATAGTGCCGCGCATTCATTTTTCATAGGTGTTGATTCCTACTAAAACACCTTTTTTTTCAAAATGTTCGTTATTTCTGTTAGAAAAACGGACCTGTTTTTCATCAAGGACTAAATTCGCAGTTGGTATTTAAAAGAGCAGTGTCTACTGCTAAATAAAATATATTTGAAACGAATGAACAACCTTTCCTTTCCTTAGAAAAAAAAAAGAAACTTGTTGCACGAATTACTATTTTTTAAAGATTTAATTCGTTAAAAATTCATAACGGCTAAGAAGCATGTCTAAAAAACGGCATAATCCACTTTAAGGCATTTCAGGGTCTGTAAAATTATAAGACAGTGTCAAAATGTGTAATTGACAAACTTCTTTTTTCATCATTTGCGAGTTCTGTAATTCGGCCTTTTTTGAAAAACGCTCATATGTGTCTGATTCAGACCAAGAGGACGTAAAACACCATTTTCGCCGATTCACAATTTCGTCATTTCATTCTTAGGTCATCTTATCCATACGTCATTCATTCATGAAACCACAGAGAGAGTAGGCCATTTCATTCACTATTTCGTCATTTAATTCTTACGTCAACTTATTCATACGTCATTCATTCACTGAAACCCTTTATTGTAGTGTTTCTTACGACACAGTCAGCCACAAGGGGAAAATTAGAGCCACCTGTGTGCCGCCTCAAAATATTTCATGAAGGAAGGTAAGTGGCTTCAACAGATAACCGTCTCTTACATTATAGGTATCGTTGTAAAGAAGCAATTAAAAAAAATAATGCTTCAAATATATTTCCTTCTGTATTTTTACTTCTAGATAAAAGATCTAGACACAAATATTTAATTTTGTGGTTTTGTTGCAGCTAACGAAAAAATTGTTGTAGGCCTATTACTTTAAATTTTCAGCCTGTTTTGTGTGTTTTGTTTTAAAATCAGACTGGTAATGAACAAAGTACATTTCCAATCACTTTATGGCTTTTACATTGTGATTCAGCATCCTAAAAAACATATAATTAGCCACTGGGATGGCAAATTTATTCCAATAAATATGCAAGATATAGAGTGGTTAGTCCATTTTAGCCGCCATTTTGAAAACTGTCATGGCCGCCATACTTCGCGAATACAGAAGCGACATCTATGTGGAATACATTACTCTACATCCATACATTCTATCCCAGATGGATGATTACTTCTAACCAGCAACGTTTAGGTGGTTTCACTTTTTGGAAGATTGCTTTTTGACTATCATATCAATCTGTGTCATTGTCCTAAGGAATTTCTAGATAATTCAAAATGTGTTATCTAACATGCATGCACGCACATGCACGCACACGCACACACACTCACACATATAAAAAAATATATAAGCACATACGCTCAAGTGCACATGTACATACATGCATACACACACGTTTATAGACCTACTCTTTCAGGTCCAATAATTTGCCTCGTCTTGGTCTGGTGAAACAATGCATAGAACTCCCATGTACATCTCAGAAGCTCCGCTCTGAACTTGCTGTCAGTCAAACAGTACACATAGAATCTGATTGCACTGTTGCAGTACACCAACATAAAGCTGACATCGAACAACACCCAGGACCGTCCATTTTCAATGGGATCCTTCCAGTCAATGTCATCAAATAAGATCAGGTACGAAATGTGCGGCGTTGTCAGCAGAACAAAAGAAACACTTGCCATGATCAAGGTGATGGTCAGTGAGGACACCATCTGTGGTCTGGAATCCTGGGTGGTTTGTTCAACATGATGGCATTTTTTTATGGTAACAGATGTGAACAGGCTCCACAGAACGACACAGTTGTTGATGATCAACATCACGAAAGGCAAAAAACACAGCTGAACAAGGCCCGTCCAAGGCCAATACATCTTTAAGTTGTACATACTGCAATATTCCTTCCAAACTGAATATTTTCTTAGAAAGTGCCAGTTAAACAGAATAACAACCAAGGTCACTATATTAGCTGTAACTTGCGACTTTCCTTTTGTCCACACAGCACCCACACGGAGTGGCCACAGCACAGAAGCAGCTCTGAGCACGGTGAGCGATACCAGCATCCACAAGGACAGAGGCAGTGCAGTGTGAAATATCAGTCTGTTTATCTTACACAGCCAAGCGCTTTGAGCCTTGATGTGCATTACATCAGATGTGCCGTACAGCCAGCGTTCCAAGGGACCTACTATCAACACCAACTGATCAGACACGGCCATGATTGTGAAGAAAACGCTGGACATAGATGAAGAAAGACGATGCATGATCAGAATGATCAGACTGTTTCCGACAAACCCTAACGTCACCACAGCAGGATCACCAATGTCCCTGATGATACCAACAGCGGAAATGTAGGGTCGGTTCAGATCATCCCAGGTTCGCTCTTTCTGTGCTGAATGAGCTGGACTTTTCATTGTACTGGACACATCAATGCCTTGCCAACTCGGTTCAATTTGTATTTTGGAATTTGTTCAATGCATGAGCTTAGACACAAAGTTTCATAAATACAAATGCTACAGTTAGTGTGGTTGTTAACTCATTCAACACTGGCCGATTGCTTCCCTTTACAACCGTTCAACACGAATGAATGAATGTACGCTATAGCGGACATAGTGTTTAACCATTCACAACTCCGAGAAGCCATGCAACCCAAACCGGTATAGAAGTGTTCCTCTATGGTCCCTTAATAGTTTTCAACCAAATAAATCACTTTTAGTCTATTTTTAGGACAATGAATGCAAATGAGTCACTACCCCTCTCTTCGTCTTCTTTGTCATGCTATTTTTTAAATCTGCTAATAATAAAAAATTTACTTTGGAATTATAACATATGCTAGCTTTTATTATTAGAAACAATACCGCAAACTTTCAAAACTGCGGTTAAGCATTATTTTTTGGTGGTTGTTGTTGTAATGATGCAAACCTGCCTAGTGTTGAATGTTTGCGCGAGATATGTACCTATCTATGTTATTTTTTTTTTAAAGTTTGATCGCTTCTCGGCCTTTTGGCTAAGACAGTGATTCAGGAACATAAATTTTTCTTTATACCCTGGTTGGTTTGTTCAGCCCGTCGTACATGGCGAAAGCCGATACGCGATGTTAAACTGAACTTCCATCCATATTGTTAAAAACTCGGGACTTTACTGGTGTTGCACTGCCTCCGGGCATTGCAGCCAGTATTGTTCCCACCATCTTTGTATTTACAAATGTCCCATATGTGTCTATGACCGAGAGGACGTAGAACATCACTTTCATCATTCGTGTTGAGAGAGTTAAAACATGTAGGCATGAACGAGGCAGACCCATGCATTGGATGATTTGATATCTGTCATCCCTGAAAAAGGGTTAGTAGAAAGCCACACATTTCAACCAGTGTGATTCCGATTTAGGTGTTTAAATGTTTATCAAATTAACAAATATTTAAAACATTTAAAACAAAATAAGCCTTATCATAAGTAAAAAAAACCACCAAAACTCTTCACTGCCCACGACGTATATACGTCCTCTATAGCGCTTCAGTATTTGTCACCGACGTATATATACGTCGCCGCTAAGTAGCGATATTGCCGCGTTCAAAAATTGCGCGGCAAGCCGGTGGCGCATGCACAAGTAGTAGGCGGCAGTGAAGGGTTAATATTTACCGTACAAATCATGAAGATAATATGCAATATGATATTTCAAGATTTGATATGGCGGCACACAACACTATGTAGCTGCACTAATACAAGGATGAAGATGATACTTTGGTACCAAATCATGAAATTACAACTTTATATATGCATACATGTAGGCTACACTGCACCCAGTTTTAGTACCTAAGATATGATGGGTGGATACTGTGAGAGAGAGAGAGAGAGAGAGAGAGAGAGAGAGAGAGAGAGAGAGAGAGTAAATAAACCTTTTGTGAGTTTCATTCTCCCTATGCATCATGGTGTGTTGCTTGGTTTGTATGTCTATGTGCACACACACACATGTGTGTGCGTGTGTGGTGTGTTTGTGTGTACAAGTGTATGCGTGGGTGTGTGCTCGCTCTCTTGCACTCACGCAACTTTCATTGCAAGTCAAACACTGGTGTGATTTATTGGCATCACAGAGAATGGTTTACTGTTTTGTTCCCTCCATCCTTTCCTTCACCAAGTCTGTTATTTATTGCAGTGTCGTGCTGTCATGTCTGGAGCTGTGAGTAAACCTTACAGGATTTCCCAGCAAAACATAAGTGTGCTATTCCAACACGGATCATGCACAGCCACTGTACAAGTTATCAACTGCATTGAGCTTCTTCTTTTATTCCATTATCTACAAATATCTGCGACGAATCTAAGCTCAGAGATGAACATGTTGGGAAACACACACACACACACACACACATAGCATCTAAAACATTTGGGATTGTTTTAAAAGCCAGTCTAGTATGATATCTAAATAGCACCATTTCAGGCTGTATGCATTAGGTACTTACTATTGATCCAGTTTGACTGTATCATTGTATGAGTCAGAATGTGCCAGAGCCATTAGTCAGTATATTGATTACTACATCTGTACTACACCCATCCCCCTTCCAAAGGCCCCCAAAAATAATATGCTGGTTTCCTGTTTCCCTACCTACCCTAGTTTTTGGCTGCCGACCCTAAACTTTTTTTTGATGAATGGGGAAAAAAACAAACAAAAAACGAAATTAAGCGAGCAAACAGAAATTAAAAACATTACGAGTGCAAAAGTACACTGCTTTGTTTTATTAAAATATATAAATATATTCACACACATGGACCGAACACAAGATTTAAAAAAGAAAGAAAAAGAAGCCTAGTACCTACCCTATTTTTCATACTGATGAAACCCCAAACAGACATAATTTTTGTTGGTGCCTAAACAATGCATGGATACTGCCTTTGCCTGCAGTGATGTTTTACCTTCTAGTATTTTGCAACCTATAGCATCTGGCTACCTGCTGTTTCCATACTGTCATTTCGTCGGCTTATAATTCATTTTTTGCCTTAATTTCCCTTTTTAACTCACTCAGGACGTCAATGAGCCAGATCCGGCTCATACAATCGTTTAGGACGAAATTGGCCCGGATCCGGCTCATAAGTTTTCAAGAGGTTTTGATTTCTGGCGTGTAACCAGCTTTCAGTGCAAAGTCATAACCTATTTTTAGTTTGCTTTGACCTTGCCTCTCTTGAAATCAACCAATCATTGCAGACTTCCCATTCAGGTTTGGTTGTAGAGGGGGGTCAAAGATCGGAATGTGAAATTTTCCTTCTTTCTATGTGTTACCTGTTTTCATCAATAGGAGACAAAAGACGAAGGTATAGAATCTTATATTTTACGATCGTTTAGTGCATGGTGTTAGTAATCTTATCTGAAAATATCAGTCCATAACTTTTCATATCTTTTTTGTGGTGATGGGTTTTCGAACCTAGTCGAATGGCCCATCCTAAACGGTTGTAAGGGAAAGCAACCGGCCAAAGCCGAGTGAGTTAACCTAGAATAAACTTTTCCCACTTAGTCCTCCTCACCCATAATACCAAAACGGACTGTGCTAACCGTAACATGGACGGAGCAGCAGTATACGCATGGCTGAAAACCTCGGGTCCTACTGTGGGACACAATCGTAGTCAACGTGTACGTGGAGTAACGTTGAAAGTGTGCTACCGCGGACTGGACTAAACAACCAAAGGACGTAGCAGCAGACGGAGGCTGACCGGGACCAAAGGCTCCGGGAGAAGCAGAGTGGCTGAGAGAGGCCAAAACGGCCTGGGATAACTGTACTGCGGACGGAACATCGGTCGGCGGATGATCTGGACCTTGACGAGCCCAGTAACCAGACTGCTGCGTCCATAGAATCAGTGAATTCAAAACGGTGGCTTCCGACGTCGGGATCATGACAGTCGGCATGCTTTTTAAATCTTTTGATTTTGTCATTTTGATCGATACAGGTATAAAATAAATATACTGGAAAAGAGACAAGGCATAAAATGTTTCTTTTGAAAAGTTTCATTTCCAACAGTATGACATGAATCAAGATATCGCCAGTTGAAAACCGGGTAAACTAGATCTATTTTATACTGTTGAGAACCCGTAGAATGACGAGTTAACAGATCGAGCACCTCTTGGTGCGAATAGGAACAGTGCGGGTCCAGAGAGGAGACCGTGAAACCGTGAACAGACTGGCCAGGTTGTGCCCGTCGGTTATTGGATGGAGCAGTGACCTGAGGCCGTGTTGGTCGAACTGTCAGGCCATGTAGCCGCAGCCGGGTCACCGGGACGGAATGGTCCAGCAGTGCTCAAGCCGGTGCCTAAGGCACCACGGCTACTGTCACCGAGGGAGCTACTCCCTATGGTGGCATCGTCAATGGTGACGGCATCGTTTGGCGTACGAACGGCATCATTGACGGATACCCCCCGTATGCCCGCTGAAGCAAGCATACCGGAAGCCGTCAACGGAATGGGGGGGACTAAATGTAGCAGCCTGCGGAACAGGAGTACACGTCGTCGAGCAATGTAACCGTAGCTGAGCTACCGGGGACGGAGTGGTCCGGTATTGCCCGTGCCGGTGCCTAAGGCACCACGGTTACCATCACCGAGGGAGCTACCCGCAACGGTGGCATCGCCAATTCTGACGGCATCGTTCGGCGTAGGAACGGCATCGTTGACGTACCCCCACCGTGGCAAGCATACCGGAAGCCGTCAACGGAATATGTGGGCTAGCTGTAGCAATCTGCTGAACAGAAGTCCATGTCGCCGAGCAGTCAACGCCAGGAGCTAATGGGGAATGGGAGCTACCAAAAAGACCTGACAAACACTGACCTTCAGTGGAAGGAAACACCTGGAAAACCGGTACGTTGTTCGTACAGCATCCAGAACTGGAAGAGTCCTAGCGAAAGAGCGAACGCCAGGGTCCAACCGGGAGCTAACCAGGCTAGACGAGCCAAGTGAAAACTGACTTTCATTCTCCAAACACACGCGGGAGCCCGTGTGATGTTCCATCCTGGACAGTACCTCAGATGAAAAGGGCTGGCTGGAAAAGGAAGTTTCACGGACGAGAAAAACCGGATATCACTGGAAAATTCGTCCGTCAGAAAAACATGTAAACCTCCCGATTGCACATGCGCCGATTGTGCAATAACCGTTTGAAAAATACCCGGATGAAAATCTACTAGACATTTTACGAAGTCTAATGCTGTCTAGGCTGCGATTAAACTTAAATTCGAAGATTTTGACACGTTTGAAATTTTTGAAAATACGACCCCTTTACACCCCTTAGAAGGTGTAAGGAGAAAATCCTTGCCAGAGGACTTCTAGAAGCCGCGAGGTTGACAACCTGAGACGGACAAGAAGCCCGACATGTTTTATGAACCGAAAGAAAGAAAACTCTCCCGAGGAGCAAAATGAGCCAAAACGTAAGCGTATTTTTCAAAACCTCGGTTGAGGAGCACGAAGAAAGAGAGGACGAAATACTATTAAAACTAAAAAGGTGTAGTTGGATGGTTCCAACGAACAAATGAGTGAGAAGATGACGAACTATTCTACTTCTCGAAAACGGCAAGACAGGGTCGTGTCAACCGACGAAAAGGCGTAGCAGCAGACGAAGTCTGCTATAAAAAAAGACAGCCTTTTAACCCCTTGACTGCCAGAGAAAATTAAAGAAAAAATCATTGGGCAAATCATGCCATGAAAAAGACAACTCATAGAGCCAATCTGGCAAAATGGTCTGGGAATATTACTCTCTTGACTGTGTTAGAGCAAAAGCCAGCATATTAGGGTTATTCATCGTCATCTCATAACATCATCAGTGATGTCATCAGGTCAGTATGTGATACGTCGGTGGCAGTCAAGGGGTTAACTTAGAGCAAGATAGGAGGAACATCCTAGTTCGAACACCTATAATAGGCCGCAAAGTCGTCGACCAGATGAACCGAATAGACGGCAACATGTTAGAAAACGCAAGGATTTGACCGGCCAGAAACGAAGTCAAACTAAATGACAAAAAGGCCAGAAAACCTCAGCAGAGGTTGACAAGAAAGGGGTAGGGCCAAACCTAAACTTACCCGTAGACACAACACAACACAAGAGAAAACAGAAGTCAAGAAAAGGAAGCTTTTTTTTCTCTTATATTTTATTTCACAAACACATCTGTCTTCCAGTGAGCTTGAAAGAAAAAGTGAACTGTATTGCTTAAACCGGAAGAAAGCATGATTGGGAGTTGGGGTGATAAGACACTTTTTTATTTCTGTCTTCCAAGCTGATCTTGCACAAATATGCACTTGTAGTGGAATGGTAAGGATGATAGAATAGATAGCGCAGTTCTGACCTCAGTGCGGCCGTGCTTCAGGCCGCGGGCCTGAGGGGAGATGAGTGCCAGCTCGAACTTGACCTTCTTGTCCAGCTCCTCGGACATGGCGTTGGCCTCGTTGACCATGGGCAGCAGCTCTATCAGGTCCTCCTGCAGCAACAGGTCCTCTGCGGAAGACATCCAAGACAAAAACTCCAACAAAACACATTTGATGAGACAAAATATAAAGCAAAATCTCTAAGAGGCATAACACATTACACAAAATATCTGTTTAACCCCTTCAATCGGGGCAGTCGGTGAATGCCTCGTGCCTCCATACGGGGAGCTGGAAGACCCCGCCCCCCTCCACAAGTCTCTCCCCGTGGGTATAATAATAATAATAATAATACATGAAACTTATATAGCGCTGTTCGATAGCATGCCATCCTCACAGCGCTTTACAATGATTTTTATAAAAAAAGAGAAAAAAAGAAGAAAAACTATTACACCAACTCATAATTATATACCCCCACCCCCACACAGGGAGGAACCCCTCTCACACAAAGCAATACAAACAAACCTGGCGCTTCCCTCCCCTTTCCACATCTCCCTCACAGCAATCAAGGGGGAGGGGGGAAATATCGGGAGGTCTTTCGTAAAAATAGTTCCCCCACCTTCTGGAGGTTCTGTGCTTGAAACTTCCTCTAATCTGCCACTCTCTTTGACTCTGCCTTTTTCCTTTGCTTACTGTCATCTACCGTCTTTCTGACTTATTGGTCCATTCTCCTGCCTTTTTTCCCCAAAAAAAATCTAAATAACTTTTCTCCTTTGAGCTCCTCCGAAATTGGGATGTCGGCTGTACGCAGCGGGGAGACCAGTGACAAGTGAAAACGGACACAAACGTACTTTACCCATCATGGCCTTTTGGCCTGGGAACGCAGAAGAAGAATTGTAGGGGTCAAACATTTTGATTTGAGAGAACGAAAAATAATACCGTGGAATATGCTGAGGTGCCACACACTAGATATATTTTCACATAAACTGAACACGGACATATTCATGAAGTACAATGTTCTAATGCTGAACTATGCAATAATATGGTTATCAAGAAGTTACTAAAAACGAAAAGAAAAAAAGGAGGATATTCTGGTATTATACCAGAATTGGGTGCCTGCCAACGTACCTGATGCAGATGCAGATAGTAGAGTTTGCTTACTTTGGATATGATCGATGACCGTATTTTTCTGACTATAAGGCGATACTTTTTTTCCAAGACTCAGACCCCTGCGCCTTATAATGTGACTGATGAAATAGTAAGAAAATATAGTAACAAAATCTGAAATCTGGGGGGTGCGCCTTATACAAAGGTGCGCCTTATAGTCAGAAAAATATGGTAATCATTAGGATCGAGTGGTTAGATCTTCAGCGGAGTGAATGGACTCTGAAGGGTTGCTAAAAATAAAGCAAAGAGTTATGTCTGTGTGATTAGTGAGTACGGACAGCTGCAAATTACAACCAGGCACCTTTGGACTTGTTGGCGCCGTCCTTCACCAGCCCGGACTGTTTGACGATCTCCTCCTGGGCTTCGTCGTAGGTGGGCTCCTTCACCGCCTGCCCCTCCTTCAGCTTCCGGGCCTCATCCTGGGGGTGGTGGAACACGTACAGGTGGTTCGACCCAAACATCACTCTGTGGGGACCATGAAAATTACTTATGAAAACAGACAGGGTTCCCAATCGTCCCGCAAAACAGGGGTCCCAGGGACTCCTTCACTTACGATATAGAGGGTCCTAGAGGCAGGATTGAGGGTCCAGTGGCATTGCGAATGCTGAAAAGAATGTTTCTAGTGTGTCCCGGGGACCCCCTGCACATTCTTTTAGAGTGTCCTTTAGAATTTTAGTACTTCATAGACCCCAAAAATGGGGGTCCCTGGGAGCCCTGATAGACCACCAACACACTGCAACTTCAGGCCGACATTTAAGAGCTATGCTCAAAACTGTCACTACCCAAACTTTCTCCTAAGGACCCTCCACCCTCCATCAAAGGTCAGTGTCACTTATGAAGTCTTCATAAAATAACATTGTTCCTTTAGCTTCAAGGGAGCATTACCATCCTCATCCCTGTTATGTTTTGTAGTTATAACATGCTTTCACATAATCACAGAAACCCTTCTTAATGTTTCGTTCGTTTATTGTAGATATTGCAGTGCTTATAGTTTTTTTGGTTGGCTTACCCTGGCTAAAAGACTCCAGGGATCATCCCAACAGCGAGAAGCACTTGAACACTAAGGTACAAATGCATCAGATGATGAGAACAATACGTGTGTGACCGCTTTTGATTACCCCACCATGTGGGCAGCCACACTCCGTCTTCGGGGGATTTTAGACTGATGATGTTATGCTGGGAGCTTGTCATGGCTTAAGACAATCCCCGCACAACCATTCAGAGCATAACAACATTTTGATGTAGCCTTGGCGTTCTAGCTTATGTCAACTGGTCTGACACAGCCTCATGCCAAGGCATGCAGTGCTTATAATTTGTGGACTTTCATGACGACAGTAATGGTAGAGAGAGAAGGAATCGTTAGGCCTAGGTCTGGCATCCTGTCATGACTACAGTAATGGTAGAGAGAGAAGGACTCGTTAGGCCTAGGTCTGGCATCCTGTCATGACTACAGTAATGGTAGAGAGAGAAGGAATCGTTAGGCCTAGGTCTGGCATCCTGTCATGACTACAGTAATGGTAGAGAGAGAAGGAATCGTTAGGCCTAGGTCTGGCATCCTGTCATGACTACAGTAATGGTAGAGAGAGAAGGAATCGTTAGGCCTAGGTCTGGCATCCTGTCATGACTACAGTAATGGTAGAGAGAGAAGGAATCGTTAGGCCTAGGTCTGGCATCCTGTCATGACTACAGTAATGGTAGAGAGAGAAGGAATCATTAGGCCTAGGTCTGGCATCCTGTCATGACTACAGTAATGGTAGAGAGAGAAGGAATTGTTAGGCCTAGGTCTGGCATCCTGTCATGACTACAGTAATGGTAGAGAGAGAAGGAATTGTTAGGCCTAGGTCTGGCATCCTGTCATGACTACAGTAATGGTAGAGAGAGAAGGAATCGTTAGGCCTAGGTCTGGCATCCTGTCATGACTACAGTAATGGTAGAGAGAGAAGGAATCGTTAGGCCTAGGTCTGGCATCCTGTCATGACTACAGTAATGGTAGAGAGAGAAGGAACTGTTAGGCCTAGGTCTGGCATCCTGTCATGACTACAGTAATGGTAGAGAGAGAAGGAATCGTTAGGCCTAGGTCTGGCATCCTGTCATGACTACAGTAATGGTAGAGAGAGAAGGAATCGTTAGGCCTAGGTCTGGCATCCTGTCATGACTACAGTAATGGTAGAGAGAGAAGGAATTGTTAGGCCTAGGTCTGGCATCCTGTCATGACTACAGTAATGGTAGAGAGAGAAGGAATTGTTAGGCCTAGGTCTGGCATCCTCTCATGACTACAGTAATGGTAGAGAGAGAAGGAACTGTTAGGCCTAGGTCTGGCATCCTGTCATGACTACAGTAATGGTAGAGAGAGAAGGAATCGTTAGGCCTAGGTCTGGCATCCTGTCATGACGACAGTAATGGTAGAGAGAGAAGGAATCGTTAGGCCTAGGTCTGGCATCCTGTCATGACTACAGTAATGGTAGAGAGAGAAGGAATCGTTAGGCCTAGGTCTGGCATCATTTCATAGCAGTGGTCTCGGCAAATGTGCGCCCGGGTGTGTCCAGTTATTCTGGAATCCCTCTAAGGCAAAAAGGGGTATACCTTATAAGGCCGGTAGATTTCCGGGTGGTTTCTGAGTTAGTGCCATAGGCGCTTTAACTTTATACTTACTTAAGGATAGAGATTTAGCACTAGACATAACAGTCCCCACAACAGGGATGCTGCTCCTGTACTCTGCCATGGATTAGGCAGGGATTAGACCCCTGCGAACTTCTAGGTTTTTCCAGGTTTCCGTGGAAACACCCATGCACAAAGAGAGACATGGATGAGGAGACAGACAGACCAAGTCATAAGGAAGAAACCCATGTGAGGATAGTTTCCCCACCTTCTGGAAGTTCTGTGTTTGTAACTTTCTCTAATCTGTCACTCTCTTTGACTGCCTTTTCCCCTTTGCTTACTGTCATCTAGTATCTTTTTGCCTTACCGGTCCATTCTCCTGTCTTTTTTTCAAGAAACATTTTCAAAAAGATTTCCTCCAGCCGAAATCGGACTTGCTGGGCCTAACTATTTCTTAGGCGCATAACGGCAGCATGACGCATCTGCACTCATAATTGACAGGAAACTGTCTGAGCGATCAAAGAAGAAGAAGATAAGGAAGACAAGGTACTGGAAGGAAGAAAGAGAGGAGGGTGGCAAATGTGGAGGGAATTGGAAAGAGGAGAACAAGGAGTGAGAACACAGATAAAGACAGATGCAGAAACAGACAGACAGAGAGGGGGGGATAAGGAGAGCAAGGAGGAGAGAAAGAAAGATAGGAGAATGATAGAGAACGAGAGAGAGAAAGA
>JAGGCT020000813.1:0-12500 GCA_017654935.2 Phymorhynchus buccinoides
CACCTTTTCGGAAGACAACAATATTGCTTTTGCTCATGTTAACCTTTAATTGTAAGTTTGAACTAGCTCTAAATAAATTGTTCAACTGAGATTGCAGACCTGTAACAGTTTCAGACAATAAAATAATGTCATCAGCAAACAAAAGTATAAAACGTCCTAGCAGACCATTGTCCAGAGTTGCACCGTGACGACCATTTTGAATTATTTCTAAAGCAATTTCGTTGACAAACAAAGAAAATAACACATGACTACATATATCACCTTGTTTGACACCCTTAGTGCAGTTAATATAATCAGTGAAGATATCCCCACATCTAACTTTAACCTTAACAGTTTCATACATACTTCTATTGCATCTGTGAAGTTTTCCTTTTATCCCATTTTTTAAAAGAATTGGCCACAATAGTTTTCTAGACAGAGAATCAAAAGCTTTCTCGAAATCAATGAAAGCCACATACAGTTTTCTATTTGAACAAAATTGTTTTTGAACGATTGCTAACAAAGTGAACGATTGCTAACAAAGTGAACATGTGATCAATAGTTGAATAATCACTCTTGAAGCCTGCTTGGTACTCCCCTGTTAGATTATTCTAACTATTGTAGTTATTTGGATCGGTTTTATTTCCCTTTTGAAATAGAGGTAGAATAACACACCCAAACCAATCCTCTGAATACATATCTTTATCAAACAGAATATTGAATAATTTCACTAAAAAATCTATTTGCCCATTTCAACATGTCACAAATAATGCCATCAGGACCAGATGCTTTACCAGTTTTTAATTTTCGAATTCCAATTGCCAGTAATACTTATTCTCTTGATATTGGTCACAGAGAGAGAGAGAGAGAGAGGGGGGGGGGGGGTACATAACCTTAGGCTAATAGTTGCACACATACACCTGTAATTGTTAAACGGGGGGGGGGGGGGGGGGGGGGGGGGGGGGAACAGTGAAGTAAAAAAACAGTAAAGTGTTTTGTCTTGTTTTTTTCCTCTCAAACCAGTAATTATCCCTTAGCCATAATTCAGGCAGAAGAAAAAGAGTTCCAATTACCATAAACAAAAACTATGATGTTTTGTCCGTGCGTGTGTGTGTGTGTGCGCGCGCATGTGTCAAGTCAAGTCAAGTCAAAATGATCTTTATTGACGATAAAAGAGTAAGCTTGATAAAGATGTGTGTGTGTGTGTGTATTCATGCGTCTGGGTGGGTGGGTGTGCGCGTGTGTCTGTGTGTATGTGCGTGTGTGTGTTCGTGCGCCTGTCTGTGTGTGCAATCGCGTGTGCGCGTGTGTGTCCTGACAGTGTGTGGTGGTGTGTTGTGGGTGTGGGTGTGCAAGGCTACTTCGCGTTAGTTCTTTGGTTGTTTGTTTTCTTGTTTAATATTTAGGCCTATTGTGTAATGTTTTCTTTTTAATCGATGTAAATATGTTTTGTAAAGCGCTTAGAGCCCTTACTGAGAATATGCGCTATAGAAACACGCATTATTATTATTATTATTATTATGTAGCACCAGCTAGCTACAAAAGCATTCCTGAAACTGTCTTCAGTCCAAACAAACACATACAAAACTGTCTTCAATCAAATCCACAGACTGGGATCAGCTAACGATTTCAATTTATGTCACCAAATAAAACACCTATATACTGATGACACCTACTAATGGGCTGTTCAGGTGGAGTTATGACGTTCCACTTGAGGGCAGTTTATCAGCGACGGCTCTCTCTCTCTCTCTCTCTCTCTCTCTCTCTCTCTCTCTCTCTCTCTCTCTCTCTCTCTCTCTCTCTCTCTCTCCTCTCTCTCTCTCTCTCTCGCCCACGCAGCAAAAAGGATTATATATACCTTCTATTCAATCATGTAAGTAAAATAAGCCAATAAAGGGTGCTCTCGTGGGGTCACCACAAGCGCTCAATTAAAAGGCAAGGCACTTTATTTGCAAAGAATAGTCAGAATGTAAAAAAAAGGTTCAAAACTGCAGTGTGTTTTAAAATCTGTAATTTTGTTCCTAACAGATCACGTAATAGGCTGTAAGCCTTTTGCCCTCGTTAATGAAAATGTCTTTGTTCAAAACTTTATGGCCCGTGGATATATTATTTACTATGACGTTAGTGTATAACTAGCATTAAGCTTTACAATTCAAATATGTCCAAATTGGTAGAAAACATAAATGTGGCTAATTCTTTATCAATGGGACAAACTATTCCATACATTTATTATTCTGTTTGTAAAAAACGAATGGAATTGTCGGATATTGGTTCGTTTTTTGGTTAGTTTAAAAATGTGACCTCTTGTAACATTATTGCTAAATAATTCAAAGAGTTGAGTAGTGGTTGAGGAATCACATAATCCATGCATAATCTTTAAAACTTCTACCATATCACCTCTCACTCTCCTCTGTTCTAATCTAGGTAACTTCAGCCACCTTAGACGATCTTCATAATTCAGGTCACGGGTACCAATTATACATCTTGTGAATCGTCTCTACACACCTTCAATTAAATATATATGCTTCCTTAGGTAAGGGCTCCTCCATATAGGATTACCACATTCTAGAATAGAACGAATTAAGGATTTATATAATGGAATGTATGATGCTCCAAGGCTGACTGGGTCATAATTATGCTCCATATGTCCATCACAACTGAATGCAAAATTTATGTATGAGAAATAGCGTCAATATGAGATAGAATGTATCTGTTCAAAACTTTTTAAAAACATAACACACCCGCATGAAAGAAAACATCAATGGTTGTGAGTTCAACATGTTCTTAATTTCCTTCCTGATTCTGAGGGATTTTGGTTGCATTCTGCTAACAGTGTCATTATGGATATGAACTCTTGCTTTGATACTGTCTTTTGTGAGTCAGGTTTGAGACACGGGGTATTTACCCATCTCCGTAAACTAGCCACAATAGGAATACCGTCCATAAGGGTCTCTGACTGACTGGACGCTAATCTCATCACCACCTAGCCACAAAGGTCAAACTCTACAAGGTTCCATGCTGCTGTCAGAACATAGAATTCTATATGCGCAATTTTAAAGGCAAAAATCGACGGCGATAATTGCCCGCGATTAAATTTTATCGCCACCAACAATAAAGTAATTCTGTACACCCATAGGCGCGATAATCGCGAGTAGTCAGTCAAAAATCGCCTGCGATTTTATTTTATCGCTTGGTGAGGCAAAAAATATTTTTGTCGCCGTAGAAAATAGTCTAAAATGGGCGGAACTAAAACATCACGCCATGTTTTCAGCCAGCGTGGCTTCAAAAACATGGACAAACTTGTGGTACTGGTGAAAAACGTTGCTTGCAGTTCCGTTGATGCGATCGGGAATTCTAGCGTGATGTTTGAATAGCGCCATCGAAAATCGCCGGCGATTTTAGCATCAATGGAATTGCAAGCAACTTATTTCGTCGCCAGCGAAAATAGCGCATATGGAATTCCAGCTTTGGCATCATCCTGGAGTCTTCCCACTAGCCACACTTCAACAAAGTGCCAAAAAAGTGGCCACAACCAGCGTGTCTCACGTCATGAACAGAACTGCCATTGCCGCGTCTGTCTCCTGTCTCACGTCACGAACAGAATGTCATTGCCTCGTCTGTCTCCTGTCTCACGTCACGAACAGAACTGTCATTGCCGCGTCTGTCTCCTGTCTCACGTCACGAACAGAATGTCATTGCCTCGTCTGTCTCAACACTAGGTTGAATTGATCAGTGGAGTGACAGAGCCACGTCATGTCCCACAAACACTTGCAGAGAAACATATAGGTCATGACAGTGTCACCATATATGAGTGCATTATCATGTTTCACGTTGATCTGCAGTGCAGCTGGGAAGTAATGTTTATTGCTGTATCATTTGGATGATTTGGAGCCATGGGTTTCTAACAGTCTGCAGATGTTTGAATTGTGAAGCTTCCTGGCAAGACTGAGCGGTGTAGTACCAGTTTTACTTGGTGCGTTGACGTCTGCGCCATGTTCCAACAGGATTTGAACAGTTTCTGGGAGTCCATTTTTGACGGCCAACAGAAGTGGTGTGTCGCCATCTTTGTTTGGTAGGTTGACATCTGCGCTGTGCTCAATCAGCACTTTCACTGTGTCACATGGATTGTTGACTGTAACTAACCAAAAAAGAAGTCTTTTGGGGAATGTAGGCCTGGAACGCTTACCACAGCTGACAGCAAGCAGCAGAGGAGTGTCGCCAAGATTGTTCTGTGCGTTGACGTCAGCACCGTGTTTTAACAGCACTTGAGCTGTTTCAAGGCGATCGTCATTGGCAGCCAAAAGAAGTGATGTGTTACCATACTTGTCTTGTACATTGACGTCGACGCCATGTCTTAGCAGTATCTCAGCTATATCATGGTGACCACCCAAGGCAGTCTTTAGAAGTGGTGCGTTGCCATATTTATCCTTTGCATTGACATCAGCGCCATGTTCTAATAGGACTTTGACAATGTTGGTGTGATCCTTCCAGACAGCCTTTAGAAGTGGGGTGTTGCCATATTTATCCTTTACATTGACATCAGCGCCATGTTCTAATAGGACTTTGACAATGTCAGTGTGACCAAGCCTGACAGTCTTTAGAAGTGGTGTGTCACCAAATGTATCCTTTACATCGATATCAGCGCCACGTTCTGACAGCTCTTTGACAATGTCAGTGTGACCGAGCCAGACAGCCTTTAGAAGTGGTGTGTCACCAAATTTATCCAGTACATTGACATCAGCTCCACGTTCTGACAGGTCTTTGACAATGTCAGTGTGACCAAGCCAGACAGCCTTTAGAAGTGGTGTGTCACCAAATGTATCCTTTACATCGATATCAGCGCCACGTTCTGACAGGTCTTTGACAATGTCAGTGTGACCATGCCAGACAGCGTTTAGAAGTGGTGTGTCACCAAATTTATCCAGTACATTGACATCAGCGCCATGTTCTGCCAGCTCTTTGACAATGTCAGTGTGACCATGCCAGACAGCGTTTAGAAGTGGTGTGTCACCAAATTTATCCAGTACATTGACATCAGCGCCATGTTCTGCCAGCTCTTTGACAATGTCAGTGTGACCCGTCCAGGCAGCAAACAGAAGTGGTGTGCTACCAAATGTATCCTTTACATTAACATCAGTACCATGTTCTAACAGGACTTTGGCAGTGTCAGTGAAAGCATAATAGACAGCCTTTTGAAGTGGTGTGTCACCATATTTATCCAGTGCATTGACATCAGCGTCATGTTCTAAAAGGACTTTGACAATGTCGGCGTGACCACCCCAGGCAGCACACAGAAGTGGTGTGCAACGATGTTTATTCTGCGCATCAACTTGAGCACCATGTCCTAACAATATTTGAACAATGTCGGCGTGACCATCAGCGGCAGCCAACAGAAGTGCTGTGCTGCCATATTTATTCTTTACATTCACATCAGCGCCATATTTCAACAGGACTTGGACAATGTGTGAGTGACCCTGTCTGGCAGCCATTAGAAATGGAGTATCACCCTTCTCGGCCCGGACTCTGACATCAGCCCCAAGCTGCAGAATGAGACTGATGAAGTCAGCAGCATTCTGTCGTCCTTCACGACACAACAGCATCAACCCTGTTTGCCCCTCACTGTTCTTTTGATTCACACCAAGGTCATAGAGAAGAAGAAGCTGCATTTCTATTTTGTCTGCCTCAAGAATGCGTCCGAGGATGTGGTCTGTGTCATCCTGTGTTCGTTTCTTTCCTGCTCGTGCACGCGTGTGTTTAGTCAGGTCATATGGTGTCACTCTTTGTTTGTTTTTCTGAGTGATGACTGCACCAGCTTCCAAGCACAGTTTGACAACCTCTGTCTCCCCACTGTTTGCAGCAACATGGAGGATGGAGTCCCCGTTTCTGTCAGTCTCTCCCACCTTTCTGTCAGTCAGCAGTCTCAAGACCAGGTACCACAATCGTCCATTCTTTACCTGTAGCTTCAGTCTGTTCTGACTCACATGGACTGTGACAAGATCAGAAGGGATTGGTAAACAAGGATCAAGGAGATAGTGTAGTCTGTCTTGAACCAGCTCTGTTTCACGGAGAGATTCTATCTGCTTTTTAACATCTTTTGTCAAGTGTTGCTCAGGAAAAGGAAGATCCATGACACAGTATGGGTGATCAAAACAATCAGCAGTTAGCCTGTCAGACAGGAGAGATTGCAGTCTGCATTCAGAGATCTGTGCCACATGATCAAAGAGGGAACAAGCCATCAGCGTCACAGTGGACACTTGTCGAACGATCTCCATCTTGCTCAGACACCACTGTGTCAGGATGGGAGATGGAAGAAAGGCTGACCAGTAGATCAGCGGTAGTTGATGCACAGTGTCCTTAGCATTCAACAGCTGTTTCATCTTCCCGTCTTTGGAGCAATGTTCTTCCAGTTCCATCAAGAATTCGGGACACTGAAGTGAGGGATGCTGAACGGTGGTTTGCAGGTTGCCCTCTATCATTTCTGTATAGATCCTCTCCACCAATGCCTGTCGATCAGCTCTACAGCAACCAGGGTCCATGCAACGGCTGTGAATCGCTCCAACAGTGACACAGGGTAGAGAATCAGAATTTGCTTGTTGCCTCCAGTGTACATGTTTCACAAGAAAAGGGGTGTCACATACTCTCAGCAGTGTGGGAAGACGGTAGAAACGACCCAGAGCAAGCCCAGCAGCCTCGTAAAGAACTCGGCTGGAGAATGTTCCATTGGACAAGAGAGATCCATGCAAGATGTTTGCATACGTTGTCAAAGTATCATTATCAACTGTGGGTAAGCCAAGCAGTTTTAGAGTAGATGGGGCTTCTGATAAATTGTGCAGGAATTGAGATACTCCCTTCATGGCTAACACTAATACTGCTGCAAAAAACACTCCATGAGTTTTGTCCAAAACCAACTTTTTAAACAACCTAGAATGGGCTTCAGCTGGTACCTGGAATATAATACTCGGGTCTATTAAGGGTGACCAGTGCTTTACCATAAAACCACAACACCAGGGGAAAACAGGACCACTCTCGTCACTTAATAAGATTGTTTCCACTATTTGACCTTGTTTGTCACTTTCGAGGTTTAGTTTTTTTAGGTGGACATTCAAGATGTTCTTTCTCACATCTAATGGAAGAGTATCAGTCAATCTGACAATACCACTATTGTCCTTCAGAAAACTGTCCAAGTGACTTTCCAACAGCTGGAGTTCATGCAGAATATGCGGGTGCACAGTGATCACCAGTCTGCACCACCCTGCTTTTACCATCGCCAGCACAGTGTCCAGGATGTTTGTCCAGTAATTGTACTGGTCTTCATCAAGGCAAACATTGCCGAAATTGTTATCCAGCATCACTATACTCTTCTCCTTTTCTCCCACTTTGGATTTCCACAGACTAATATGTTCCAGGACATAGACTGAATACCCCTCCCGTTTCCTGCTGCGCCTGCACAGAGCTTTGGCCAGGGTGGTCTTGCCGCTGCCCGGGGGTCCACAGAGCACCACCCAACCATAGTCCTGCAGTTGGTAGTATGCATCCTCCAGGGCAGGTGTGTAGACATAGTCACAGGCATCTTTGTCCACCGTCAGATTGCTGGCGTCTGAAAATGGTCAGAGAAATGAATAACATAAAATGATATTAATTGATAGATATATAGATATATAGGCATATATAACACATGCCTGGAACAAAACATAGTACCACCTGGTCTAAAATCAGCAAAAGTTATACCATTGCCTAAATCTAAAGACATCTCTGACCTGAACAACGTAAGACCCATTTCTATTCTTACAATTCTATCTAAACCTCTTGAAAACCATGTTCATAAACATTTAATGCAGTATTTCGAGGACAACCATCTTTTCCATCCCTTACAATCTGGCTTTCGGCATCACCATTCATGTCAAACTGCCGTAGTTCGTCTCTGTGATACATGGCTTTCAGCAATAAACCGAAACAAAATGACAGGTGCTATATTTCTTGACTTTAAGAAGGCATTTGATCTTGTGAATCATGAAATATTAATTCAAAAACTAGCACTATACCTGCATGGCGAAAATACGGTTTCTTTTTTTTACATCCTATCTTACTAACAGAACCCAGTATGTTTCAACTAATGGTGTAGTCTCAGATAATAGGATAATTAAGACTGGTGTACCGCAAGGATCTGTTTTAGGACCTCTCCTGTTCTGCTTATTTATTAAATGACCTACCACTTTCAATATCAGATGAAAGTGTATCATACGATCTGTTTGCTGACGACTCCTCCCTCCACTCTAGTGCAGCTCATTTATCCTCCATTCAAACCTCATTACAAACAGCTTTAAATGATGTTTCTGCCTGGTGTGACCAAAACCTGATGGCCATCCACCCTACAAAAACCCAAAGCATGGTAATTACTTCAAGACAGAAACATCAAAACGAACCTCTAGTTCTCAAAGTTTATTCAAAGGATAACATCATTAACCAAGTAAAAGAGCACCGAGTCCTGGGTGTGATCATAGACGAAGAACTGAAGTGGCAGACCCATATTAAGAAGGTAGCACACAAGCTTGCACGTAGCCTATTCCTACTATAAAAAAACTGAAACCATTCATAGATACAGAGGAACGCACAATGTTCTTTCATGCCCACTGTCTCTCTCACGTCAACTACGCATCTGTAGTTTGGGATTATGCCGCCAAATGTCACCTATTAAAACTCAATTATATCTACAAAAGAGCAGCTAAAATTATTCTTCCTGACCCAAACCTCACCACATCAGAAAAACAAGCAAAATTCAACATCCTTCCGTTAGATTCACAACTAAAATACAACAAAGCAATTATCATGTACAAAGTGCATAATGACTTAGCCCCACAATATCTAAAATCATTACTTACCCCGGCATCTCATCGTTATGGTTCCAGTAACTACATTTTGCCAAACACTAGAATAGTCAAATACAAATCAAGTTTTTCCTTCTCAGGTTCCTTAATTTGGAATTCCCTTTCCTTTGTCATTCAGTTATGCCCTTCCATCTCACAATGCAAAAAGATGGTGCGGGCAAACATAATATACAGCCCTGCTTAACTCCTGTGTGATATTGAACTCATACTGTATAACTTATCTATTGCCTTGCGTACAACTACATGTTATATGTATGCTATATGTTAAATGAATCTTTATGTTTCAGTTTTATGCTTTGTTTATTGGTTTACCTTTTAACTACTTGTTAAATATGTTTGGATCGATGTTGCTTTCACTTCCTACATGTAATCAATTATTTGTTTCATTATGTGCATTTTTTAATGTTTCTTTGGTCGCTAGACAATGCATCTGTGTGTGTGTGTGTGTGTGTACGAGAGAGAGAGAGAGAGAGAGAGAGAGAGAGAGAGAGAGAGAGAGAGAGAGAGAGAGAGAGAGAGAGCAGATATTGACGTTCGTGTTTTCAAATGCGTTTTTTGCTTGTAGTGAATGTTACTAGTCAATTTTAATTGTTTTTGTTATTAAATTTGTTTTTCTTTTGTCCAAGGACAGATTGTAGGAATAGGCATCGCCTAAAATCTTTATCCTTGTCAAATAAAGTTTTCCAGTGTCCAGTGTCCACTGTCTCTTCCAATCTTCACTACGAAAACTCTTTAATTGACCATGGTAATATATAGCTGGATGGTTTCTAGAAGGTCAGGTACACCCACTATCAGTGTTGAATCATTCACATGTCCAATATCCAAAGTTTTCTTCACTGTTGACATTTTATGGAATTACTTTACTACTTAACAACAATATTGACAAAACAGGTCCCTTCATCATTTTCTACAAAATAATAAACATAGGAAATAAAACATAATTTGTTTTTTTACACGATTGATCATTCTTTAGCACAATCAAACTTTAACATGATATAAAATATTTTCTGTGTCCATGGTCCATGGTGGATGCATTTGTGAGGGCCTGTATAAAATGTCAAGCTTGGGGTGGGCTCTCCTTAGGGTGGGGTCGCGAAGGGATCGTGGCTGGATTGAGTTGGCGTGGGGGGTGGGGGGGGGTGTTCTCTCTTGGAGGGTAGATGGAAGTTCAGTTTAACGTCGTGTATCGGCTTTCGCCATGTACGACGGGCTGAACAAACCAACCACGGTATAAACAAAAATTCATGTTCCTGAATCACTGTCTTAGCCAAAAGGCCGAGAAGCGATCAGAATTCGATAAAGGGAGGGTGGGTGGATCGGGAGGTGAATAACTGACGTGTGGCAGCTCTGTGTTTGTTCTTCCCCTGGTTCCCCCCACCCCCTCCCCTTCCCCGACTGGTTCCTCTCCTCCTCTGCATACCCCTATTGTTCGTCTCCGTCCAAACAACCTGCATATACTCCCAATATTCTCTCTCTCTCTCTCTCTCTCTCTCTCTCTCTCTCTCTCTCTCTCTCTCTCTCTCTCTCTCTCTCTCTCTCTCTCTCTCTCTCTCTCTCTCTCTCTCTCTCTCTCTCTCTCTCTCTCTCTCTCTCTCTCTCTCTCTCTCTCTCACTCACACACGCACGCTCGCGCGCACACACACCCTTTCCCATGTTCTCCCGTTAATGGCTGATCGTCCCAATTGGTTTGCTGTTGTCTTATTTTACTTCATTCTATTCTTTTCTCTCTTCCATTTTTATCCCTCTATGTAACTGTCTTTCTTTTCTTTTTAACTTTCTTCTTTTTCTTTTCTTTTCTTTTCTTCTTGTTCCTTTCTTTTCCACTACGTGCTGCTGATTCCCGCACGTGCAACTTGTTGAAATACGGCCTTTAATCACTTGTTTTATTTTTGTCTTTTGAATGACATGGGATGATTCGTTGCTTCAAACATTCAGTTGGCCAACGTTTTAGCTCGACAAAGATTTTATAATAAATCCAAATATCGCTCTTTTAAAGACCCACCAGATCACGTGTCAAAATCACGTGTTTTACGTGTTTTCCCTCTTATAGCTGGTAGGAAATCTTGTTTCGACAAAGTCTGACTCCCATATAAATGGCCCCAAATTGAAACTGACACATCAGTTTAAAGAGAAGCCTCAATTTGAATATGGGGAAATTCGTATGTGGGTCACAGCAACCCAGAAATAAAAACAAGGCACTTAATCGTGGTGCGTCACTGGGTTTTAACACTGTGTTGCTGATTTTATGTCGTCTTGTCTGAAATGATATAAAGTATAGATATTTGTATTGTGTCAGAGCTGAAAATTGAGAGAATCAATACGGCCCTGTAATTTTATGAATGGGTGATTTTGGTAGAAGCTGTGTCTTTTTGAAATGGAGAAATTTTCCTCTTCCTTCTTTATATCTTCTCTTCCGCCCAGTTTGATCGTTTCTGCATTTCCATACCTTGAGGCTATACCACTCAGGTTTTATTTTTATTTAGGCCTATGTGTAACATATAATATTTAGGACTACAAGCCATTCTTGTTTCTGTGTATTTCTGTCTGGTTTGATTGCTTGTCCAGAGATGCTGCTGTTAGACTGATTTCTGCCTTCGTGCTGTCCAGATTGGACTACCGTAATTCGGTGTATGCTGGGCTTCCTGCAGAGCAGATTTCGCGCTTACAGAGAGTGCAGAACAGTGCTGCTCGGCTTGTTCTTGTCAAAAGAAAGCGTGAGCACATCACACCTTTGTTGGCTGAGCTCCACTGGCTTCCTGTCAAATTCCGCTGGCAGTTCAAGATGGCTACTTTCGCTTTTCGTCACTTTGACAAAACTCTTCCTCAGTACCTCTCTTCTTCTATCTGCACCTACCAAAGCTCTCGCACTCTTCGTTCTTCTTCCCAGAAACTTCTTAAAGTTCCTAAGCGGTCCTTGAAATCTTCGGGTGAGAGGGCGTTTAGTTTTGTTGCACCAAGCGTTTGGAATTCTCTCCCTGACCATACCCGTAGCCAGTCCACTCTTCCTTCATTCAAGTCCCAACTAAAAGCCCACTTCTTCAGGAAAGCTTTCTCTCTGTAAAGTCTATGATCCTTTCCCCACTCTTGTCTTCCAGCTCATTGACGTTGAGTATGAGGTTAATGCGTGCGCGTGTGTATGGGGTAGGGGTGGGGGTGAGGGGGGGGGTATGGTTTGGGTGGGGTGGTGGGGGGGGAATGGGTTCTTTTGGGGGGTTGAAGGGAGGTGGGTGTTAGTGTGTTGTCATTCTCTAATGTATTCATTTTTCATAGAGATGTATGGTGCGGATGCGTGGGCCGGTCTGTTGGGAATGTTTGCGCGGATGGTGGGTGAAAGCGCATTGAGTTGCTTTGCAAGATTATGCGCTATATAAGCATTATTAATTAATTATTATTATTATTATTATTTATTGCTAAGTTCTTGTGAACCGATAGTATGAGAATTGTATGACTAGAGAAATTCAATTGTTGGTCAAGTCCCCTCTGTGCCTTTTGGCCTACTTGGTCATTGAACTTTTACAAATTTATAAGCAACAGCAGCAACAACGACAACGACGACATAATACCTTTTGGCAAAGGTCAAGATGTGCCCCCTGCATTTCTCGGTTAATTTTATTTTTCCGTTTTTGCCTTTCTTAC
>JAGGCT020000813.1:17500-25000 GCA_017654935.2 Phymorhynchus buccinoides
TTCCACAGATTTACCAAAAAAAGCGTACTCAACATAAGACCATTTCTTTTCTTAAATTCTTTAGAAGAAACATACTACTAGAGGGTATGTCTACTAGAGGGTAGACCCAAACTTTAACCAGTTTAAAAACCTCCTGGACAAAGACCCTAAATTGACAGAATTGAGATACCAACATGACTGATTGAGTCATCAAAAACCGTCACAGCTGTGCCCAATACTACAAAAACTAAATTGAAAGGGCACTTCAGAGGCCGCGAGGCCTAGTTGCCCTCATTACCCTGACCTGACCTGACCTGACCAAGTCTATATATGTCTATTATCAGGATCTGGGGCTTTGTTTATAATCACCTGTGTCTCTTAAGCTGGAGACAGACTATGCGACTGCCTCATATGACTCGATCAGGTCGTGACGTAGACCAAATTTTGTTTCCCGCACAGAAGACGTCACAAGCCATCTGACTCGATCAGACTCGATCAGTGAAATTTAGAACCCGCCCTATTCGGCCCTGTCACCTGACAGGGCTCGACTGAGTCAGACTGATCGAGTTAGATGGTATGCAAATGAGGTGAAACGTCACGACCTGATCGAGTCACATGAGGCAGTCACATAGTCTGTCGCCGGCTTTACATCCACACAAAACCATTTTTGTCACAAGTCAAAGATCACACCATGATTTAGAGTAGCTTCCTTTCAGTTGAACTTGTGGCTCTAATGCATCCGCTTGCGGCTTTACCTGTTCCCAACATACCATTTTATTTTAGGCCTATCTTACGAAAATTGTCACACAAAATACGATGGTTATTGGTCATTATATCGGCACAGAACACTTACTTTGTAGGCCTACTGTCTGGATGCAATTAGATTTGAAGGCTGAAGACTGACTGACACTGAAGAGAAGAGATTCATCCTGGAAGGTTCAGCGTGAACCAAGTGTGGAGTATACAAAACTCTACTATGCATTAGTGTGACTCAACGTCTTTTTTTAGAGTGCAAGGAAAAACCCAGCAATGGTGTGACCGTAAAGAAGACCGAGTCTAGTCATTGTGACGTTCTCATAAAAATAAGCCTACCCATATTAGTCCGTCCGTTAATGGGATAAAATGAATGGCAAATTGCAAATTATAGTTAAGGCATGCACTTTGGCACACATGTACCTTAGACCCCCCCCTAACATAAAATGATGGGAAACACCTTCGCAGCTGGTGGTTTCTGTGAGAAATAGACCCCTTTGTGACGTCACCCTAATACCCCTATTACCACTTGTGAATCAAACTACATTAGCTTTTATTGGTTATTCTAATGTACAATTATGTCTTGCTACATGCAATTTTATGTGCCTGTCACAAAAACCAGACCAAGCTCTAAGCTCATTACAATCACGAGTCACACACTGGGCTAGTTTGCTCATGTAGAGCCAAAATCACTGTTACCAGCAAGGGTGCAAATATTTATTTCCAGCACAGTAAATGCTAAGCATCTTATGGACTTCATTGCATTGATATGTGACAGACCAAATTATCTTTTGTGCTATAATTTTACATGAAGTAGCGTGCTTTAAAATGGCAATGAGGGCCTGCATATTTGTCTGTGCATCTTGAATGAATAAAACTGTGTTACAACCGCCATAGCCTCCATTGTCAACTAACCAACATGATAACTAGCATATCTTGTTCTGTTTCTTAAGTTCTTTTATAATGCTCTTTATTTTGATTAATATGTGCATATTCAATGCACAATAAGCCGGAATTTTGTGTTTTTCACTTCTTTTACTTATACTTATGCAGTCTTGTTATTTGTAATATTTTAAAAAGGATAGAAAGAAGAAAGACAATTCAACTTTAGAAAGGTCCAAATGAAATTTGAACATTGATGCAACGTTGACTCAACATGCAATCAGCTTGATGCAGCTCAGTCATCTGTGTTTCCTGGAGAACTCGTAATTACCATATTGTTCATGCAAACTTTACCAATTCCCAAACCTTTGATCTACAAAAGTAATTTTGGATTAGAAATATGGGCTTCAGTCGGTGGGAGATTAGTGAATCCCAACCAGCTAGAAGGCCGCCCTTGTACCATAGCACTATGAAAAATAATGTTACTTTCAGTTGTCGAACTGAAATAAAACATGAAAGGTGTACTGGAATCAACTGTTATGATTCAGTAACAAGCTAGATCAAAAATCTATGATCAAGCCAACAAGCAAATATCATTCTCAGTCCAACACTTGGAAAGGAATGTAAAGTGAAAAAGTCAAAAGCTGCAAGTTTGCACCCAAGCAGTCTCACACATACACATATATTAATATGATATATGTATAAAAAGGGTAAATAAAATTAGGCATAAAATCAGGTTCTTACACCTAAAGAGTTAAAGTCAAAATCAAACATAAGAATGAATATGCACACATAATTAAACCAGCATATTTATCAATTCTGTTAACTGACACCTCTACTACTTACTCAACCTGGAACAGAGGATCTGGTTCAAAAACAGAATCAAACAGAACCGCGAGGAGACCATGCCTGTGCTGTGTCATTCCGCGATGCCCCATCCAGAACTACTGGGCGACCTCTCACCTGAAGAGCCAGCCTAGCCACCCCAGCACTCACTGATCCCGACAGAGGAAACTTACTTCAGCTAAGTCCTTGGGACAGTGCAAAGACTAATAACTACATTGGACACTTGATAATAGTTATTATAAGTGACCCTTCTGACTTGGGGCTAAGCTTTTCAGACAAACAAAAGTCTTGTATAGTCCTTTCGGATTTCACTTTTCATACATATGTTTGGGCGCCGTTGAGCTGCTTTCTTATTGCTTCATTATCTGTTATACAGATTTGTGAGTAAATAAGATACAAATGTACAAATAATTATCACCCTTTGGTCACAATGATGAGAGTGGAAGTTTGTAGTTTTCATGTAAAAACCTACTTCTCTCTGTCTGTCATTTAGAGCAAATCTACCACTTGTATTTCCTTTAGTCGTACGAGCCAGAACCCGGGCAAAAATATAAATCTATTAGATAAAAAGGGGCCGGGAAGTCGCTCATCTCCCACACCCTAGAGAAGTGGGCTCAATGAAAGTTTAGCTCTTCCAAAGTCTTTGCCTAGAGACTTCACAGTTAGCCCGTTCCCTCTTCACACAGAACTAAATGGCAAACAAGTAGCATTATACCCAACTCCTTCCGTTTCACACAGCCAAACACCATTCAATCTAATCTTACTGAGGCTGGTTTAATTTCAGACCTATAATATTATTTTCCCTTTACAAACAATGTAATTTATTTGCTCTGTTTACCTTTATCCAAGTTGGTGTGTGTGTGTGTGTGTGTGTGTGTGTGTGTGTGTGTGTGTGTGTGTATGTGTGTGTGTGTGTGTGTGTGTGTGTGTGTGTGTGCGTGCGCGTGCGCGTGTGCGCGTGTGCGTGCGTGCGTGCGTGCGTGCGTGCGCGCGCGCGCGTGCGTGTGTGTGTCTGTGTGTGTCTGTGTGTGTGTGTCTGTCTGCCTGTCTGTCTGTCTGTCTGTTTGTCTGTTTGTCTGTCTGTCTGTCTGTTCAGAGATTTCAGTTTGTGCCATCATTTTCATTTGGTTTTCAATACAGTGGATTATTTTCTTTATTTATATGCCTTTTCATTTTTTATGAACACATTTATTTCTGTATCTTGTGTGTGTGTGTGTGCGTGCGCGCGCATGTGTGTGTGTGTGTGTGTGTGTGTGTGTGTGTGTGTGTGTGTGTGTGCGTGCGTGTGTGTGTGCGTGTGCGTGCGTGCGCGTGCGCGCGTGTGTGCGTGTGTGTGCGCGTGCGCGCGTGTGTACTGAATAGTATTACTTTATTATATTTTACTGTTTGCTGTGATGTTATCATTATGATGTTCTTTATTATTAATGTTTACTTATTGGGGGGGAGGGGGTGACAAACTTAATTGGTCTATGTGAATAATATGTGCTTTTATGCATGCGTTTTATGTCTTAGTTTATTATATAATGTCCCGTCAGTTTTAGATTTAAGTGCACTCTGAAATTTTCTTAATTGAAGACAATAAAGACATTTGAATTTGAATTTGAAATTGGATGCACGACTGTAGCGAATATGTATTCCAGAAGGAAACAAAGGGCAGGATAATGTAGGCAAGATAAGATATTTACTTGGTGAGTGATTCGGTTAGGGACGCTCTTCCTTACGTACTTTGAAAGGGAGTGGCATGGAATAGGCACCATGTTATGAACATAAACGAATGATGTCAAGCATGCCAGTAATTCCAATTTATTTTTCATCAGGTCAAGCATATCAAGACCTCTTCCTTGCAGGCATCCCACAAGTTCAACTGTGAATTGCCTTAAGATAGGGCCTTTTGCAATAAGGATAGTTTGTATTATTGTATCCATTCATGGCAGTGTAATGTACACACGCCCATCCATTCTTCTTTAAACCTGTTTGTTAACAAAGCTTGAAATGGAGCTCAAAATATATTTCTAGGCATTGTGTGCCACAGACGTACATGTAATTGTAAATTAAAACAGACACTTTGAATCTTTAAAAAATCAAGTACTAGAAATATGATAGTTTGATGATTTGAAGATTGGAGAAAGCATAAGAAAAACGACAAATGTCTTGGGTATGTCAAACAAAAGTATCAAACAAGTTATATATCCAAGCATAATATTATCTATGATTTTCAAAAATTATAATAACTTCCTAATACCACAACATTTGTCACCACTATAACATGCATTGTGAAGGCAATGCTGCACATGGTTGTTACTCATAATTTTCAATCTGTGTCCTTAAGCCAAGGGTCCCAAGAAATAATTAGGCTAATCTATAAACTAATATGTGATTTTGAGAATAAGATATATATTTTCTTTCAGCAAGTTACTGAGAATTCAGAGATTAAAAAATGAACTTTTTGTAGACAATTCAGTATTGTAAAATATGAACTAAATGAACCAAGTATGTAGGCTAGTTCTCTTAAGCATTTAGCTGTAATCACTTGAATTTTAAAAAAGTGTTGGGTGTGGAAATAAGAAAAAAGACAGTGGTCAGTAGACATGCTCTGGGTTTTTTGTGATGAAGAACAATGCACCATTTATGACTAAGCATGTCGTCAAAGAGAAAAGACTAATTTTCTGGTTGCTTGTACCACAGGAAAACTGAAAACTGAAAAGCAATAAATTTGTCAATCTGTTGGACTTTAAATGACCACTGTATCTCTGTATCTTCCATGTAGCTTGTAGTGTGTTTCCCACACTATTTCCCCTCAATACATGTCAACAACATGACTTGTGTACAAAGAGAAATGATTTAATCCCTTCAGATGAGATTGCTTGACTTACCCTGGCTGAAAAATCAGTCATAATGTTTAACTAGAGGGCTTAAGTTTGCCTTTGAGAACAAACATGACAGGATTCTCCCCTCCACCAGCCTTTCCTCCCCACTTCCAGCTCTGATTGATACCAGAAGTGTTGCATCATTAATCTTTAATAATCACACAAAATAAGAATGCATTTCGTGCAGCCGTTTTCAAGTTATTTAAGATTAAAATGTACCTAAATTTGGCCATTTCCAACACATTTCCGGTTTGGGGTTTGAAACGGAAGTGTTACACCGTAACTCCTGTGTAAATACCGAAAATATATGATTGCATTTTGTGCAGTTGTTTCCGAGATATTCAAGATTAAATATTTGCCAAATGTGTCAATTTTTCGGCAACATTTTGGCCAATAGACGATTTTTGGAAGAAAAAACAAGGGGAGAGCACTTCGTGAAAACATTAGATTAGAGTTGCTTACCTCAATTACTCGGTCAAACACCATAGCAACCATGCAATAATGGCGTCGAAGCTTGAAACCACAGGATGCGAGTCATGCAGCGACTTGCACACATTTTGTTTAAGAAAAATTAGGGGTGGCCAGTGGCCACAAACTGATAAAACTTGCAAAATGTGACGTAAAAATATAAATGACATACTTTTTTTTAATGATGCACGGTGTTCTACGTGCTGTATGTCTGCTCAACACACGAGTCGATAGGCTACGAGAGCTGATGGTACAGTGACTTCCCCTGTTTGACCGATTGAATTAGGCAAGATCACTCCCACACACCAGGAAATTACTCCCCTTAATTATTTCTGAACAATTCCTATTGGTTTTATTTTGACAATTTAGCATACGTATAGCATCCTTCAATTTTCCTGCAAATTTCAGCGAGATTCGATGGAGAGAACAAAATCCATAAATGGAAATAAGTGAAAGCTATGCAACCCAATTTACATAAATGTGAATAACTTCCAAACTATTTAACATATCTTCAACAAACTCCTTTCAGACCTGGGCCAGATTAAGGGCTGCAGAATCCAATAGTTAGTTTTGTGACGTCACTTCGGTTTTGGCTATTCCTTGAAACAAATGAAAGCTGCCTGACCATAGCTGGGGCACTTCGGTTCAATAATCTAGCATAGATGTTGGAAATCTACTTTTGAGCAATTCTAAAAATATGAACGAAATCTGTTCAGCCGAGTTAATGAAGATTGAAATGTTGCCGATTTTGTGGCTTTTCAGCCATATTTCGCCGAATTTTCGGCAAAATCATTTAATATTACTAATTTGGCAATCACTTAACTTTCCTGAAAATTTCATCCAAATCGGACGAAAAAAGAGCAGAAAAAGAAAGGGGGAAAAACTCTTACAAATGCAATAGTGTTCTACCTAAAGGGTAGAATCCTAATAAAACTGAAGAAAACTGTACACAGACACCTACAGTTTTGACGTAAACCAGCCACCATGCATTTTTTTAGGCACAAATGCAATGCTTGTGCGCCATTATATGCGCGTGCAATGACGGCGCAGGGGAGGAGTTAAAAAGCATAAAAGCGTCAAAAGTAATGAGATCTGAAATCGGCCGGACTTTAAATGACCACTGCATCTACCCTCCATCGTGCAGATGGTGTTTCCCACGCTGTCATTGCTCAGGACAATGTAAACAACGTGTGTAAAGGGAAACCGCTTAACCCCTTGTGACAATTTACATATAGGTCTGTTATGCTTTACGTCCTCCCGCTCTTTAAAGAACGTATGGGACATTGCTTACATTACATAGGCTTGACTTTGTGGCTATATATGATTATGGCACAAACATAAACCTATACTAGGCTCGCATTTCTGGCCTACGTGCCACAACGCAGGAACATGTTTTAGCCGCAGGGGGGGGGGGGGGGGGGGGGCAGGATTGCCAGCAAGCCGGGTGCAGTGAGGGGAGGGGGTGCGCAGGGTCAAGGTGGATGAATAGATCACGGTGCATCACGTTTTGCCCAATCACCTTTCGCCAAATCACCTTTCGCCCAATCACGTTTTGCCCAATCACCTTTCGCCCAATTGGAAATTATACCGGTTTACATCCATCACGTTCCGCCCAAAAATCATGCAAGGAAATAAGGGAATTGAATCAATAATTTGGGTTAGGGTTAGGGTTAGGGTCGACAGGTCTCTGGCATATCTGGTATGG
>JAGGCT020000814.1:0-54536 GCA_017654935.2 Phymorhynchus buccinoides
CTTTCTTTGGATGAAAGAGTATCAGTTTTAATGGCAAATGTTAAGAATAGCTCCCTCCTCTGCCCAATCCATTCATATCAGACGGTTTCAGGTTAGGGTTAAGTTAGGAATAGGGTTAGGGATAAGCTTAGGGTCAGTTTAGTCATCAACATTTATATTTTTGTATGTTCGATACAAAACTGACCCTAAACCTAACCCAAACCCTATTCCAAACCTGAAACCCTAACCTGAAACCGTCTAATCCACTATTTAAAACAAAAACATGGTATGTTATGAGATTGACACTTAACTGACCCTAAGCCTATCCCTATCCCTATCCCAAAACCCTATTCCTAACCCCAAACTGAAACCGTCTGAAATGAATGGAAGGGGCAGAGGAGGGAGGGAGCTATTCTTAACATTTGCCGTTTAAAGTACACTGGGGAATAGACTCGCACAGAGCAACCACAATATTACCTTTGACGGATGAGCTTTTGCAAGAAACAAGTCCAGGTCACCGGGAAAACACCCTTTACAAAGATCGCAACACTCACTTTGCTCTGGTTTCCATGAAATCAGACCATCAAATCGGCGATTCCTCCTTGGCGGAGATGCCGGAGAGAGAAGCTAATTTGGGTGGGGTGGGTGGAGGCCACTCATTGTGGTTGAACCTTTTTCTTTATAGTGCAGTAAAAAAAAATTGGAGCTATTTCCTTTGTTGCGAGCGAAACTCCTTTTGGTAAACTGTGTAAAATTGAAAATAATAAAAATAAATAAAGGCTTGTATTGCGGAAATTTTATGCAAACGATTTGGTCTAACTCAGGCGGCCATTAGAAAAGAGAAGGCACATTTCACTGAAAGAATTTGACTTCCAGCACCTCCACCAAGGAGGAATCGCAGATTTGACGGTTTGATTTATAGGAAAGCAGAGTGAGTGTTGCGATCTCTGTAAAGGGTGTTTTCCTGGTGATCTCGACGTGTTTCTTGCAAAAACTCATCCGCCAGGGTGCCCCTTTAATAACCCTTCTTTCTTTCTTTTTTGTCTGTTTGTTTGTCTACCTTATTTTCTGTGTCATTCATTATGTCAGACTGGCGATTACTTCCAAGCCGCTTTAGTTTGAACCTAACTAAGCGCACAGCTACAGCCTAATTTTATTAGGTTTATTAGGTACTTTATAGTCACAGAAGCATCTCTGTGAAAATCGGGTTGCTCCCACATGGAGAGCGCGTCACAGCCAGAGGCGCGCCACCCATTTTTTAATTTTTTGGGCATGCAATTTTTTGTGTGTGATTGATGAGGGTGGGGGGTAAATTTTGACCAAATGAAAACTCTTTCGTTGCCACTGGGTTTGACGTGTGCTAAATCTTATTATTTATCAATCTGTCTGATCTCTATTATTTATTCATTTCTTTGTCGGTTTGTTTGATTCATGTCTCTGTGCTATTGAGCAATGGATGTTGTTAGTGCAAGGCTGCAACTTTTCCTGGTATGCAAGGGTTTCCTGTTTTTGAATTTTACCAGGAAAGGAATTTCCTTTTTTTTAATTTGTCAAACAAGATCTTTGTGTGTCTAGTCTGTCTACTGTATTTTTTAAAATAAGCATTTGTATAAATTGTGGAAAAATCTAACAAAAATACCTTCATAAATCAAATTTTTCTTCAGTTGCATTACCCCTAGACCCAGGTCTTTCGGGGTTTTTCATTTTGTGTAGTTGCACCCATGTTATTGAGTGAAATGATCGCATTGGTTTTGACAGACAAGCAGTGTGCATGCATTGCAAGCATGCTGCAGAGCAAAGCCATGTTATTGAGTGAAATGATCGCATTGGTTTTGACAGACAAGCAGTGTGCATGCATTGCAAGCATGCTGCAGAGCAAAGCCATGTTATTGAGTGAAATGATCGCATTGGTTTTGACAGACAAGCAGTGTGCATGCATTGCAAGCATGCTGCAGAGCAAAACCTATGTATGTTTTGAATAGGGCATTTGTGGCGTGCCGGCGACCTTTAATTTCATTGAGTTGAATTAGAAAGGTCAGCATAACTCGGGCAGAACGAGCGTGGGCAAATTAGTAGTCTGGTATATAGAACGAACACTCGTGGCAAATGCCCTATTGATTTGGTAGATGTTATTCCTCGCATTCATTTTATTAAAATTCAGGGCATACTTTGTGAGGTTGAAATTTTTTATCCAGTCTTAGATCTGATAGCTCATATTATTGTCTAATTCTATTGGCAGTTTTGAGCAAGCTCTTTCTCCTTTCTTTTGAGATAAATTCTACAAAGTGAAGTTTTGCATTCTTCAAGCGAAGTTTTGCATAACATTACTAATTCTGAAAAGATGTGCGAATGAGAAAAATGTGCAATTCAACCCATTATTTGACATTGACAGTCTATTCTTTGTTTTTTGTTTGTTTGTTGTTTTTCTTGTAAATAGAATTTAGTTTTCTTTATGTTTGGAGCCTTTCTAGTGCTTTTGTATGCATTGGGTGCTCCTGGGAAATTAAAAAAATCCTGCAAGGGGGCGGCCCCGGCGGTGTGCACACACACACATTTCTGCTCTTTTTTTTCACCCCTCTAGACTAGTACAAGTGCTACATTCCTTTGAAGATAGCAAATGCTTATATAGGCCCTTTTTATTGTACAAGTTTGTGTGTGTGTGTGTGTAAGAAAATCAGTTTCTTGAATTCTGATAATCCGGCAACGCCGGCTCTAGGCAATTTAAAAATCCTGCAATTCAGGACATCCTGAAAGAAGGAGCATCCATGTGTATGTGAAATCTAGGTTGCAATTACTACTGTGTGTGTCTCCTTTTGTTTGTCTCCTGTCTGGTACACAATGTATGTAAATACTCATGACAAACTTAACAGACTAATAAACATTAACCAGTTTGTTAGTTTGTAGAAAAGCTTACCAAAGAATTGGCTGATATATCTTATAACCCAATCTTAATGTTAATGCAAAGCTTTTGGGCCAGAACTGTTTGTATGTTATTATACTCTGCAAAGAATTGTATACGTTTCACATTCATGTACGAAACTATGCATGAATTGTATGTAAAACGAATGTTGCGACATCTTGTATTATGCCCACAGAATCAGTTTGTTTTGCATTGTTGTCTCTTTAACTTACGAATGCCAGTATGATATTTGTCCATTTTGCCATAATACGAGAAATTTTTAAATGTTTGCATCATTTTATGGTAATTCAAGAAAAAAGTTACATTGAAATATCAAATTTTGTTAGAGAATATTTTCTGTACAAGCTTTTAGAAGCACGAGATGCAAAGGGGCTAAAGAAAAATGCAAAGATTTCAATATTTTAACCCATTTTTCATACTTCTTCACCCAACCATCTCAGTATTAGCAAATGAAAATAGAGTCACATGCACAGAGTCAACTTGTTTTTCCAGCTTTTTATTTTTCTGATGATGCTTATTAAATGAAATGTTACTATGTATATGGTTGCTTCTACTAGAGTTTTTGTTTGTTTTCTTTACGCTTTTGAGCATGCTTGTGGATCCCATGCAATTTATACTTTAATTGAGAATGGTATTGTAATTCTATAATAATGTATGTATTATATATGTATTCTGCACACAAAAAAGCAGCAATGGTCTTCTTCATTTATTTATGACTACCATATTTTCCGGACTACAAGGCGATACTTTCTCTCTCAGACGGGCACCCCCGCGCTTTATAATAAGACTAATAATTCAGTAAGAAAAAAAGAACAACAAAATCTGAATTTTGTGTAAAATTTGGGGGTTAAGGCGCGCCCTCCAAATTGACCCAAAACTCAGATTTTGTTATTGTATTTTCTTACTATATTATCAGTCATATTATAAAGCGCGGGGGTCTCAATGTGGGGGGGAAAGTATCACCTTGTAGTCCCCCCAAACCACCGGTAGTTGTGAAGGTAGTGACTCGCTTCCTCGTTCCTGTTTTGATCTGTTCTGTGTGATATAATTTGAAGATAATATTTGCTTGTACTGTCCATTAGTTCTGTACTTTTGTCAGTCAGAAACTCCTGTGTGATCCTATTCCTAGGTTTGAAAGTTGATGCAGCACATTTGACAAAAAAAATTGTTTTTTGTTTTAGTTTTAGGTTCTTTTTAGTTTGAAAATAAAACCCAGACTAGTAGAACAAAACATATAGCATAGAGATTTCACAAAATCACCCATTAAGAGGACTTTAACAAAAATGTCAGCCTAAAATGGGATTAACTCTTTCGCACCATGGGGCGAATATATTCGCCTAGTACATCACACTTCACTCCCACCAAATGCAAAGACATTCACTGCCAAGCACCCTGCCATGTGCTTGTCTATTTTCAGAGCTTATGTCCGTGATTTTTCCGTTACGGCAATGTATGCGCACTCGAAAAAATAGTTACCCTCTTCTCTCTTGTTGGTTGAGATGCAACGGACAATGAAGAATGTTAAAAAATACACAGTGCTAGAATAGTTAAAAGGGATTTATTTTGGCTTGGTCTACTGCGTACATGGTGGAATTGGCTGAAACCAGAGGAGGAAAGACTTGATTAATGCCATATACAGCAGTGGAAACCTTTCTTTTTGTTGTTGCAGCATTTTTAAAAGGGTTGTTTTTTACGAAATGGCTGCCATACAAACACCAGATGTAGTAGTACAGTGGAACCTCCCTTGTAAGACCTCCCATTATAAGACTCCCTCCCACATAGGACCTGCTTCTCTGAGACATGGCCCTTTGTAAATATTAAAATTACCTCCCTTTTAAGACCCCTCCCTTATAACACATTTTGGATGATTTTGGGAGGTCTTATAAGGGAGGTTCCACTGTAGTAGTTAGGACTTGATATGGGCCTTGCGACCCTTGTATGCCATATCATTTTTCTTATATATTGTTTTTGTTTTCGTATTGAATTGGTGGTTTGTAATAATTGTCCTAGTCTACATAGTGGGTCTGCAACAAACACCTTTTGCAAGAGTGAATGCCCTTGGTGGGTGGGGGAAGATGGTTCAGTACTGACCAAACAGGGGAGAACTCTCATCAATAACCCTATTTGATGCCACTAAATGGCTGCCTTTCGCTAGAGTGAATCCCCTTGTCAGTACTGACCAACAAGGGCTTCACTCTCACTGTCAAGGGTGTTAATAACCCTAGTTGCAGAGGCCTATAGAGTACTAACAGGTCTGCGCGTTGGTTGGGTACGTGTGTACCCACACTTGATATCGTAGAGATTGTAGAGAGATCACGTCATGCTTGTGTCATTGTTTGCGTCAATTTGAGGGGTACGCAACCCCCCTTGGTACTCTATATATCTTTAAAAAAATAAAAAAATTGGAATGGCCGATATTTTATAACCAGAATATTTGCTCAAAATTTTCACAAAGTTAACTATGTGACATTTATTTCCTTGTCACAATTTTCCCCAAAATTTTTCAAATTATGAGTGATTGGGAAAAAACGGGTCAGTTTAGGGGGAAAATCCAAACTTGGAAGTAAATTTGCGTCTTTTTTATTCGCTTATTTTATTTATAATTTGTGACATTTACTTTCAATTTGGAACTTTCAGCCTCTTAGTTAAAATAGTCTTGTGACAGTGCATGTATGATTAATTCATATGTATTTGGTGCTGATGAAATAATTTTTTTAAAAACAGAGGAAGGTTGTTTTTTAAGCAAACAACGCATGAGGGCAGCAATTCCTTGTCATTACGGGAAGAATTTGACATTTTGTGCATTCCATTTTTGCATTGATGCATTTCTGTTTGTAAAACAATATGTGGATAGTATCACTAAGGCTGTGTACACACATAAGCGAATATTCCATGCGGAAACCCGTGCGCTATCCATAAATAAGTGAAACAAAGAAGGGAAAAGATTTGCGCACGTGTTCGAATTTCCCCTATATGCGTAAACGTTTATCCTTCTTTCTTCCACTTATTTAGGGTTTTCCGTACGGAACTTACACGTCTAATGTGAACCCGGCCTTACTGGAATGTATTTCTGATATTTGTAGATATAAAATGTTTGTATATGTATGGAGTTATTTGTAGATATGCGAAGAGGATATTTGTGTATGGAGTTCATAACCAAAACATTGCTTGTGGAGTTGTGTTATCTGTTGTTGTTGTTGGCTTACCATGGCTAAAAGACTCCAGGGATCATCCCAACAGCCGAAGCACTTGGACACTATGGTACAAGTGCATTAGCTACGGATGAGAACATTACGTGTGTGACCGTTTTAATTACCCCACCACATGGGCAGCCGCACTCCATCTTCGGAGTGTTGAGATAGAGGATATCTGTTTATGAAATTCAGAACCAAAGCGTGAAGGGATGTACTTTTTGTTGTTGTCCAGCTAGCTAGCTGTTTGTAGAGATTTTTCATCCTCTAATCATGAAAGTTCGTTTAACGTCCTCCGTCCTGGAACTGGCATGTATGGGACATAAATAACTATAAAGATGGTGGGAGCGATCCTGGAGGCAATGTCCGGAGGCAGTGCAACACCAGGAAAGTCCCGATTTTAAAAAAAATCCACAATACAGATATGAGCTTCTATACATGCTTCCTAAGAACTATTTCATCCTCTAATGATCTTCCTGGAGTTTTTGTAGTCGAAGGAGTTTCTGCTGTTCAGCATAACCAGGCATGGGAATTGGAAAAGAAAGAAAAAGCGGGGGTCCGGGGACGCAGAAGGCCCCTAGTAGGATTCCAGGGGCTAACGCTGAAGCTTCTTTGGTTATTGAAGCCCTAAAACACCATTAGAATATATAAATTTAGTTAATTTTAGGTTGTTGTTTTTTCGGCGGACAGAGTTTTTTTTGCGGAAAAGCAATGTCATTTTGACAGAAATTTGCTGTTTGGCGGACAATTCCCATCCCTGATAACGCAGAGTTTCTCGTTTCTCTGAAGACCTGCTGCTCAGCACCCTTTTAACTCTTCCAGCTTCACCCAAGACATCACTCTACACTCCCACCAAATGCAAAAGATATTCAATGCCAAGCACCCTGCCATGTGTTTGTCTATTGTTACAGCTTATGTGACTGTTTCTTCTGTTCTTCTTCTTCTACCGTTGAGTATCCACAATCATCACTTTGATTTTATGATATGCATGTGAAAGCAATGCATGTGTACTTAAAAAATAATAGTTACCCCCCTCTTGTCGGTTGAGATGCAACGGACAACCAAGAATGTCAAAAAATACATGGCGCTTGAAGAGTTAAGATTCAGCATAATTTTTTAGTTAAGCCAGTGTGAAAAATGGCTGATGCAGTCCAATATTGTTGTTGTTGTTGTTGTCAAGCAATCTTCATGGTTGCCTTTTTCCGAATCGTTAATATAAAATAACTAATGTCTTGCTCTCAAGTTTATTTTTGTTGTCAATGGTTTCTTGCAGGAATAATGTGATGTTTGTAAGTTGTGTAAAAGATCACTGTTTGCCAATGAAAAGGTGTTTGTCTTTATGCGTGTGTATTCAGTATTCTCACTTCTTCCCCCTTTATGCTCTTTCGACAGCTTCCTCTCAAATAAACACTAACATACCAACAGAACCATGGCGGTTGGGAAGAGAAAGAAGAACACTACCTGTTTCGGAAGTTGCAGTTTTAAAGCAAACACTTGAATGTGCACACAACATATTACAGGCATGCTGTTAAACCTGTATGCACTTTTTTAAAAAAACATATGAGTAAAAGGCATTTTATTTGTCAATTGCTTAAAAGCTGAAGGAAGCATATTATGTGACCCAACACCATGAAAGGGACATTAAGTGTCAAACTGATAATTCTGAGAAAATTATATATTTGAAAACTTCAGACAATTCTCTTTCTAATGATACACGAACCATTCTTGTACCTTTTTCCGTTCCCGAGTTATGAGCATTTAACGTTAGTAGGGTGAGTGTCTGCCATTTTGAGAAAACAGTTTAAAGTCTAGCCTAGCTGTAGAAAATGCATTGACCTACTTGTTTTAAAGCACTTATAAGACCATTTAGAGACCATAGTAAAGATTATCCTTTATAAATATGAAAGATAAGATGTTAGAGAACACAAAAATACCCATAACTAAAAAAATGAGAAAATGAGATGTTTGACTTTGCAAACCTGTTGTGAGAAACTTGCCCAGCAACTTAATGTCCCTTTCGTGGTACTAGGTCACATATACTTAACCAAAGACCTTGTTATGAATTACTCTTTAAACAGTGATGTCCTGAGGCCCCGGTCATAGAACATTGACCTATTAACATTTAAAATGTTTTATTGCATTCTCCCCTGTCAGGACAAAGAAAAAGTCTGATTAAATTTTTAACACTGGCACGCTTTGTCTTATTGATTTCTGCAAGAGCCAGGACATTGTCCTATTGATTTCTCTTGTCTCAGGACCCTTTGTCCTATCACTTTTCGATCCTCGGTACATCACTGCTTTAAATATCAAATTCATTTTCAGCACGTCATTTTCAGCTTACTGCTTTAAATACATGAATCACTTTTGTTATACAGTGGAACCTCCCTTATAAAACCTTAAAAAATCTTGACTGAAGTTTGTTTTACGTCCTCCCGGCACAAAGCCATATGGGACATAAAAAATCTTCCAAAATGAGATCTTATAAAGGAGAGGTCTTATAAGGGAGGTAATTTTAATACTTACAAAGAAGGGCAATGTCTCAGAGAAGTAGGTCTTAATGGAGGGAGTCTTAAAAAGGCCAACACTATGATCTGACCAAAGCACACAAGCTGACAGACATTAGTGAGAATTTTTGTTTCTTAATGTAAAGATGACATACTGGTAATTGTCCTTCAAGATGATATTGTTTTTCGCTTTGTTCTTTTTTGAAATCTTTTCATTTTTTCCTCCCAGCATCCTAGTTTTGCACCAACACTCTCTCTCTTTCTCAATCTGTGTGTGTGTGTGTGTGTGTAGATCCTTAGGTATAAGCTTTAAACTGTTGGTCGGCGCTCTTTTGCTGTCTCAGGACCGACATCTTGGAACAAACTTCCTCTTTCCCTCCGTCAGTGACCGACCCTCGCTGCTTTCAAATCTAACCTCAAAACCCACCTTGTCTCCTGTCATTGAGGCTCCACTCTCTTTTTCTTCTCTCTCTTGCCTTTAGGTCTGTTTCTGCTGTATACCATTTATGTCATACGTGTGTGTTCGCTTTGTATTGCATTTTTGTTTGAATGCGTTATGAATGCTAACGTGTGCGTGCGCTTTGATTTGATTTTTATTCAGATTCAGCGCCGTATAAATACTGTATGTTGTTTGTGTGTGTGTGCGACGTGCACGCGAGTGCGTGTGTGTGTTTGTATTCTCTTTTACTTTTCAACATACTATCCGGTAATTGCAAATTGTTGTAGAGTGGCTCATTAGGCAACTTTTTGTCCTTCCCTGTTTAGAAAAAACCACACAACTGCATCTGAGAATGGTTGCTGCTGCTTTGTTAGCTTATTTTTCCAGTGTATATAATTATGATCTTCCACTCAAAATTGTGAGCTCCGTGGAATGTTTAGGAAGTTTTACCGAATGTTCCATTTCCTTGGTGCTCCTTCATTGCATCTTCTTCTTCTTCGTATCCTTATGGCTCAATGCTCTTCTTGTTTATTATTGTTGTTCTTTTCCATCTCTTTTTCTCATTGAAAAGGATTTGTTTCATCAAAACTTGGGCCAAGTAAGGAGGCATCCGTCCCCTAACATTTTCTCCCTGTTCTTCCCTCCTGGCTCTTCTTTCTGCCTCCTCTATTAGGGCCATTTTTTAATATACAGTCAAACCTCTATTATCAGACCCTCCGTTAGCCCTTTTGCCGCCAGCCATTTTTCAGCCAAAAAATACCATTAAATTTAACTGAAAATAGACACAAAATATCTGCAATATTGGGAATTCATCTGACATATTTAACATTAGGCCTATCTTTACCTCCCAAAGTAAAGAAAATAGGGTCTTTGCATAACAGGCCCTGGTTTTATGCCTTTTATTAACATGGGTTTTAAACCATTGTGCATAAATGCGACATTGGCAGTGAAAGGGTTAAAAGACCTAATTTAAACTGGATTTTTTGTTGGCACGGATGTAATGTATCTTACTATAATTTATGTATTAAACCGTTAAGACCCCTCCAAATTAAGACCAATTTTTCCTGACTTTTTGGAAGTCTTAAAATAGAGGTTTGACTGTATTACTGTTGGATGGCTTTGTTTTTGTTTTTAACTTTGCTTACAAACCTGAGGGTTTTTTTCAACGAGACATTTTCATCACTGGTTTATCTGCAAATTATTTTTTTTTAAATGATTGTCAAATGATGATGCTGTACTGAGATGCAGTTGTTTTCTTTTGATCTTGTTGAACAGTGCTACAACTCAACTGCCCTGCATTTTTTATTATTAATTTTTTTTTAGTAATAGAAAAAATTAAAAAGAGGAATAGATATACTGCTGATAAGAAGATAACCGGTGTTCATAATTTTTTTATTTATTTTAATTTATAAGTAGGAAGTTGATGATGATAAAAATGATGATGAAGGTAGTGTTGGTAGTAGTGGTGATGATAATGATGACGACGACAATGATGATAGTGATATGAAGTAAGCGGCAAAGGGGAAAGAGCTTATGTGGTATAAATGTTGTTTTTTAAATCAAAATTCTGCCAAACACAGAGGAGAAAATTTTAAGTTTTATTGTACATGTAATGCTTTTTTCCCCCAAAAAAATGACACTTTAATTTTACTGTAACACTTTTTTGTTTTCTTACCATCAAGATGTTTCTTTTCTGACAAAGTAATTAGTTGTCTTATAAAAAGAAACTGTCGAAAATTTGCACAAGAAACGATGGAAAATTTCAATTTGGATTTTACTGTTGATTTTTCCCCTCTAATTTATGCTATGTTCAATTCTAACTTGTATTTTTTTTTAAACTGAAACAAAAACAGCCGGTGATATAGAATTATGGTTTTCTTTTCATTGTTCTAAAAGTAACATATTTTTAATACTTCTTCTGAACCCATTTTCCCTTCCACTTCCATTGAAATAGTCTTCCTCATTATTATCTTTAAAAAAAATTATCAGTTGCTTTTAACCAAATTAAAAATCTGTGTGAAATGAGAACTTATATTTGTGTACAAATTATCTAAGAGAATTTTGTTACAGATATGAAATTTGCTATACAGTGGAACCTCCCTTATAAGACCTTCAAAAATCATCCAAAATAAGGTCTTATAAGGGAGGGGTCTTAAAGGGAGATGATTTTAATACTTACGAAGTAGGTGTTATATGGGAGGGAGTTTTATAAGGGAGGTTCCACTGTAATAAGAGAAATACCAACTTCCATAAGCAAGGCAAAGGTACAACAAAGTGTAGCTGGTTACCATATTTTTTACACCGGCGATACTTGTCGGTGAAATTCAAAAACCTCGTATCTCAATTTTGGTAGTTTTGAGAAAAATATAAAAAAATCTTAAAAATTAACCGCGTTGACCACAATTGATTAACTATGATGAATATATTGTTAAAGACATTGCGAGTTTAGTCCTGCATTTTGTTAAAATTACTTTAAAAAAAATATTTTAGACTTGAAAGGAACAAAGATACGAGGTTTTTGTCCTTTAAGTAGATCTGAATTTGGGACTTAGGAGTTTTTCTTCTATTTTTACAACCTCATTTACCCCAGATAGAAAGTCGTTAGAGACACAAGCTTTTGGTGGAAGGTGGCGGGAAACATTAGAAAGCTGACTATGTATCTAACTAAAAAAAATAAAAAAATCGAAATATGAGGTTTTTGAATTTCACTGACGACTTTTTCCCTTGACTGAGACCCCTGCACCTTATTATGACTATCGGTAATAAAATGTGACAGAGTATGTGAAAACCCTGGCTAAAGTCGCTGAGAGACATTCTTAGCAATGCACAAAAACAGGTAGCTTAGTTATACTTGATTCTGTGTATTTTGTCAACTTAAAAAAAATATTGAAAAAAGACTGCCAGATGGATCAATTCTGTTTTTTGCTTTTCAGTCTGTAGAATTTAAACTTTCAGATTATATAAAAACGTCAAATGTGAGAATTTCCGACTTAAGCCTGGTTTTCATATACTCTGTCACAAATAGTAAGAAAATATACCAAAAAAATCTGAATTTGGTGTAAAATTTGGGACAGGGTGCCTTATAGTTATAGTCCGAAAAAATATGGTATTTAAATAAAATTGTACAAAACAACGAACAATAAATTATATTGAATGCGCAAAAAGAAAAGTCTGAAGAGCATTTAGGACTGCAGTATACAAGAGGTTGGGCCTAGAATATAATTTTTATTTGATCTTTAAGGTTTAAAAAAAAAATCTGTATGCATGCATAATGTGTTCAGAAAAACTGTGTTTGATGCAGTAAGTATAGAAGAAACTCATGCTTGGACAAGTCTAGAGCTGCTCGTGTATTCAGGCATGGGAATTGTCAGTCTTTTGGCTGATTTCAGCTTTTTTGATGGTCCTCTTCAGTCTTTTTTTGCAAGTTTCAGCTTTTTTGATGGTCCAAGAGGACATTTATGAGATAAAAAAAAAGAAGCCCAATGAGTAAAACTTAAGTTATTGGTTATAACTGAATGCAAAATGAACTAAATATATCAGTCTTATCTCTAATACTGTTTTTAAGGCTTAGATAACGGAAGAAGCTTCATTTTCTGGGGGCTGTATCCCAACACACACGGTTTTCAGTTTTTTTTTTTATTCCTTGTTCCTATGCCTGCTTCCAGACCCCAATTTTCAGTCTTTTTTGTCTTCTCTAATTCCCATGCCTGGTATTATTTTGGGGACAAAATGTCGCAATGTTATGGTTTGTAGTGTCTATTGTGTCAAAATGTAATGCTGGTCTTGCAGGACAACATTTATATATCAATGGACAAGAAAAAGTATTTTTCAACAAATTGTTACAACAATGTATGTATAGTGTTACGTCTGTTGATTTGTTTTTACGGGTGTTTTTTTCCTTCTTTTAAAAAAACCCATGAAATGTAAGGTCTTTTCATGGACAAACAGCTTATGAGTACTTTTTTTTCCAACATTAACTGTGATTGGCAAGGTAATTGATATATATATTTTTTTAATTAAGCATGGAATGTTGAGGTAAAGTATAACTTTATTATGAAGATCTGAAACTTGAAAGACAAAAGGCATTAAACTATTTTTTGTATATTGGATTTATTTTATGCATATTACTCTAAATGGAGCAAAATCACTTTGTCAGTAGATGACATATTAGCCTTATAATTACTGGGGGTAAAAACAGTTTCACACAAAGAAAAATGTATCTCATCATTGCACTATGCACAAATGTTGTGATGCCAAGCGCTTTTGCTGGAAATTCTTTCCAATGTGTAACAAGTATGAAATCAGTTTCCTTGCTTTGAGAGAAGAACAATCTGAGAAACCTTATAATGTGAGCATTCAAATGTGTGCCTCACAATTCTCTACCTTTTTTTGTTTGTGGCTCAAGCCACAAACCTATAACTCACTTTGTCGGTCGGTCGGTCTGTCTGTCGGTCCAAAATTGTCGCACATTTTGACAAAATGTCGCACTTCAAATCGAGGCTACACTTCAAAATTAATTGAGGCCGCTCTTTAAAATGATGTATTTTAAAAGCGTACAAAATAATAAACATACGTAATACAGACACTACAACAGACACGACGAGTATGCGGTGCTTCTTTTGATGAGTATAAGTAGGATACATAGTTTTAAATGTTTTCCAAAAGATATAAAAAGTTACGAAATGGTGCAGAGATAACATTCTGGTTTACAGATTAAAATTATTGAAAAGCCAGGGGAGGTAACTCATGATTGGAGTGGTAAAAATAGACCGCGTGCCACAAACTATGGCGATTTCGCGCTTGTTTTCAAATGGCAGCAATACAGTTCCGTTATGGTCTTGTATAACCCACCATTTTGTTTGGGCTTTAAAAATTGCTTATCACTTCAACAATGAGGATGTATACCGAAAATGCTCCTCCACTGTCTCGTGCCCGGTTTTGTGAATGCCACCTACTTAAGATTATCGCCCTTGCCTGTCAGGAACTAGTAGTATATAGCCACAGAAAATTATCTGCTCCTGACTCGTCACCAGGGGGCATCGGCAGTTCGGGCCTAAAATGATTGCCCTTTCAGTAGTAGAACGCCTCATTTATGGTGGTTGGAATTTTAAAGCTTAGCTTTTGTTTAAAAACAGCTCCTTTCCTAATTCTTGAATTGTTGTGATTCAGTATCTGTGCAGGTCTGTTTTGCTTATCAGATTCTTTATTTTTGTGGTTTATCTTGACATTATAGCAAAACCCACCTATCACTCGCCATCACCATCATCACCCCTGTTCAACGCACAACATTCAACGTTTGCCCTGCTCCCTTACTTAGTAATGTGTTGAGAAATATGTAGCATTGCATTATATGAAGACATTTGGCACTTGCATTATGTGGTTTTTGGTTTTCTCTTCTTGTGAAAGATATTAAAAGTTAGTGGTTTTTGTTTCTTTTGGGGTCCTTTGTGTGTGGAGTTTGTGTGCGAGTGCACAGAAGAAAGGACAATGATACTTGCGCACGCGTGTGTGTGTGTGTGTTTAAAATTTGTCATTAACCCCTTTACTGCCAGCCTGTGGCAATATGATGTCATAATTTTCTTATGTCACATCTCTGGAATGTTGATTTTTGTATTACAGCAGTTTATTCATTTCATTTTTACATTGCTTATAGTCCCGTCAACAGCAATGGTTTTCTCGGGGCTGTCACCACAGTAAACATAAAACACGTCAATAACATCCCACATGTATTTACTTTACAAGTGTATTAGAACAGTCAGGAGGGACACATCTCCAGACCATTTCCTCAGATTGAGCAAAGACTGTATAGGGGAAGATAAGCATCCGGTCTCTTTTCCTTATATGAGTAGTGAGGACAGAAACACTGGTTATGTCCCTTTGAAACAGTACACATTTTGCACGTCGATAGACCAGTTGAATTCTCCGTTCAAGTTCCAGTTTTTGGATAGCCTCCACTGTGAAAAGTGTACTGGCCCCACTAATGATAACTCTATCAGCCCGAGCTCTTATAGTAATCCATCTTACCCTTTTAGAATATCTTTGGATTGAGTCAAACAGGTCTTTAATATTTTATAATTTAAAAAAAAAAAAAATCAATTTTTCTCCAGCAATGAAGGGGTTAATTTTATCGCTCGATTACAACTTCTTTTTTTTTTCATGTGCATGCTCTAGTCACTTCATTCCTGTAGTAAAAACTTAAATCATATTAAAAAGTCTAATCTAGGTGAGCAACTTCTTTCATTATTAAATATTTATCCGATTATCACTGGGCAACTGGATCATTTTCATCAGACTGTCAAGTCGGGCAACGACAACGCAATAACGAATTCTATATAAAAGTATCGTCAAAATGGCAATCTCCAGATAGCCCCAAACTAATATCTTGTATTAAAAAAAAGACAAGAAATATAAACGGCATGATCTCGATTTTATATTATTTTCAGTCTTTTTTAATGCAACGAATTAGTTTTCACAGTAAGTTAAATAATGAGTCAATGGACTATCTGGATATAGTCCGTTTTGACTCTTAAGGCATCATACTCACAATACACATTGCTATTTTGCCCTCTTTCCCCATGGCAACACAGTCATATACTATTATTACTAGCATACCACTGTGTTGCCATGGGGAACGAGTGAAAAATATTAACATGCATCAAGACTTAATTTGTTTTAAAAAGATGACCTTGCCCTTGAAAGATCAAAATGTTCAATATTTATTCTACCAAGATGTACCACTACTTTACTTTTGAAGTTTACAACAAACTGGGTTTTTCTGAGCTCAGTGTAACATGTTCAGGTTGTTAGGTTAGTAATGATCTGCAATCAAATGACAGTTCCCCCCATGGGGATACCGGGGGCTCTTTTGTATAAATAGTTCCCCCACCTTCTGGAAGTTCTGTGCTTGTGACTTCCTTTAATCTGTCACTCTTTGACTCTGCCTTTTCCCTTTGCTTACCGTCATCTATCTTTCTGCCTTACCGGTCCATTCTCCTGCCTTTTCAAAAAACACTTTCAAAAACATTTCTTCCAGCCGAAGTCGGACTAGCTGGGCCTAACTATTTCTTAACTCTCTTTCTAACTATATCTTACTATTACTGATAATGATGAGGAGTGTTATCCTTTGCTGTTTTTATGTTTGCATGATGTGACTTTTTTTTTTTTTTTTCCTGTACTTTAAATTAAAAAATTTCCCCATCCTTATCCCCCTCTGGGCCTCTTCCCCCCATCCTCCCCTTTTCTTCTCATTTCTGCATGTACATATATTATTTAGCTTTTTTGTTTGATTTATTTTATTTTTCCCCAGGGCTGGGTGGAAAAAAGCATGTAACTTGCTTATCTCATGTTCCCTGGTTAAATAAAATTTCGTTTTCGTTTAGTTAGGTGCATAACGGCAGCACGACGCATCTGCGCTCATAATTGACAGGAAACTGAGCGATCGAAGAAGAAGAAAATGACAGTTGGCCTATATTATATATGCAACCACCATTACCCTCCTCACTCCTTCCATAATCACAACAGAACAGACGATTGTGTGCTTTTCGTGGTTAAAGGTTTATTTGTCCTCCATATTCAACTGTTCATTCAAATGCAATTCAACATTTATACATTCTTTTTCAGCACTTCAATTGTTCCACTCTGTAGTACAAACATCAGTACCACATTCAAACAAGCATTTAGAGACTTGTACATTTTCCTGGGAATAAAAGCCTTGGTTTTTCCTGGATATGAATCCACAATCCTGTCAAGGTGTTTTCTCGGAAAATCACCCAATCCACTGACATTGTCGCATTACGTCTACATTTACTCTTACGCACGCTGTCAATACTCCGTAATTTTCACCTTCATCACCGATAAAAAATGATTTTAAAAAATCAATATCACATTCTCGCATCATTATTCGTTCAGTTTTACAACTTCAGGTTGACATTCCAATAACATCCTCATTTGTTTTTCAATGCAACCCAAACTTTCTATCTTTTCATGTCAAAACACACCACACTCCACGACCCTAAACAACTCCAATAAAAAAAAAGGTGAAAACAAAAGTTGAAAATTAATATAAAGGGTCACACTTGATCCGTCAAGTGCTGCTCCATCTCACATCTGCTTAGGTTGGCTTTATCCTTAGACGATCCTCTCTAAAAACAAAAAAAGTTGGATCAAAAAAACAAAAAGCGTACAGAAAACCACACACATTTCAACCCCATTAAAAAGTACCACACATTTAAAATATGGGCACTGTCCTGTAGGTTGCATCCGTTATTTACTGGATGAATTCGAGCAGTTATTAAAACATCCACTTTTTTGCAGTCCACGAATCCTCTAAATCCACAATCCGGTCTTTGCTGATGATGAAGAAAATAAAGCACACCATTCATACAATGTCTTCCATCTCTTTGCAGTCATCCGCCCAAGAACTCAAAACTTGTTAAGCATACTGTGTAAGCTAGCTTAATTAACATAATTATCCACTTTTATCATCTATTCATGTCCAGCCAAAGTCCTAATGTGAGGGGGGGAAAAAAGAGGAAAATTAAAACGGTTAAAAAGGAATTAAAAAGAATCACAATTCATTTACAAACATTGATTATGCTGCCCATTTTTGTCATCTGCGTGTTCTCTCTCAGACTCAACATTTAACTTTTAGTGGTGAACACAAACTCCTTAAAAAGAAACCTACATTTTCAACACCTTTCTCTTCATTATAGCTGCCTGCATCTAATTTAATTCAGGCAACTCTGTAGAACAAGGTTTAATGTTCAAACAACTACAGCCCACACAACCACACAGAGGTCCACTAGTGACCGTTACCATGCGTGCATTGCAAATGGGCCGTAGAAAAAGGGGACAACCGTGAAAAGAAAACTTTCATTAAAAAAAAAAGCAAAACAAAAAAGGAAGAAAAAGAAAAGTAAAATAAAGAAACCCAGCACATACACACACCCTTCACAATTTCAGATACACTAGCTAAATCTTTGAAATCTTAGCTGAAAGCGACAAGATACTTCTTTTGTTTAAAAACCCCAAATAAAAAATGCTATAAATCGGAGGGAAAAAAACCATGAAAGAAAACCCGGCCACTTTTGGCAGAGGTTTACAATTGAAAATAAACTGATGCGAAGAATGAACATGAAAAAGAAAAAGTGACCTTTCAATATATAAAAAAAAAAGGATTCTGAGAACATTGTAAAAGTGAGCGAATGTGACAGGCAACATAGGGAAAAGTAATGTTTTTAATTTTATTTTCCCTTTTACATTGTTGAAGTGGGAGGAAGGAAGAGGGGGGGGTTGGGAATGAAAGGGGCCGCGACAGATCGGAAATACATACAACCTCGAAGATGAACATTACATTCGATGGAAGAATGTGCGAGTGTCGTTAACAGAAACGGAGCCAAGTTTGAAATTGATGAGAATTATTAAAAAAAACGGAAAAAAATCCAGCCAATGTGATAATAAATCATATTAAAAACAAACACTATTATAAGGCGCTATCCCTCAGAAATTTTACACAAAATTCAGATTTTGTTATATAATAAAATCCAACTATATTAGTAGTCATGCCATAAGGCGCAGGGGGGCTCACTCTAGGAAGAAGAAAAAAAGCATCGCCTTATAGTCTGAAAAATATGGCAATATGATACGGTTGTTTTTGTGTACTACTAATGTTTAACCAAGAACAACGACGAGGGAGAGGAAAATACCTGGTCATTATCATAGATAAATCATGGTAATATGATACAATAATTATTTGTGCAACAATAAGACCCCCCCCCCCCCCCCCCAAGAAAGGGCACACAAAAAAACAACGAAATTGTTATATCAACTTCAGTATTTTAAATCTGGTACTGTTAATTATATAAAACTAATGCAACTTAAAAAGAAAAAACACCTAAAAAAAACAAAAAATATCCACCTCTATCAACAAGCACCACCACCACCACCCAAAAAAACAAAAAATATTTTTGTCTATATCAACAAGCACCACCACCACCCAACCAAAAAAAGAAAAAATACCACCTCTATCAACAAGCACCACCACCACCACCCAAAAAAACAAAAAATATCCACCTCTATCAACAAGCACCACCACCACCACACAAAAAAAAAACGAAAAAAAAAAAAAGGGGGAAAATAAACCTTATCGTCTCTTCAGACTGTCCACTTTGGTCTGGAGAAACAGGTTGTATCCCACCACTTAACAAACATTCAGTAAAAGGTTCTTGCAAACCTGTTTCTGTGGACGGAATTGGACACCCAGGAGTGAGAGGGCCTTAATTGTCGATTAAAAGCAAACAACCAAACTGAAAATAACCCCCAAACAAATCATCAACCAAACTGAAAATAACCCCCAAACAAATCATCAACCAAACTGAAAATAAACCCAAACAAATCATCAACCAAACTGGAAATAACCCAAACAAATCAACCAAACTGAAAATGTTTCCCCAAACAAATCATCAACCAAACTGAAAATAAACCCCAAACAAATCATCAACCAAACTGAAAATAACCCCCAAACAAATCATCAACCAAACTGAAAATAAACCCCAAACAAATCATCAACCAAACTGAAAATAAACCCCAAACAAATCATCAACCAAACTGAAAATAAACCCCAAACAAATCAACAACCAAACTGAAAATAAACCCCAACAAATCAACAAAGGAAACCCCAACGAAAACCAGCTAGAAGAACTGAGAAAAACGATATTACTGGTAGAAGATAACAAAAGACAATGATTAGAAAGACAATTGTTATAACAATCATTTTTAACGACACACTAGAAATCAGCCAGCAATGGTTAGCAGGTGTAGTCACAAGACCACCCTTGGTTAAGCTAAGAAGTGAGGTAGATATGGTTTAACGACGCATTCAGGGTAGATCTAGCGTCAAGCCTCTGGGGCTGCCTTGGATTCCGGTGGGATGCAGAGAAAATGCCTTTAGTGACATTCTCAGCCAGTAAAGAAAAAACAGTATTTAATATCAAACTGCCAAACCAATTAGATAAGGATTTTCGTAATGCCATTCTTTCTAGAGCCCTGTTATCTCTTAACTTTTCATTTATTGAATTGAAACACAAAGAGAACAGTAAAATAAAACCAAAAAAACCCAAAACAAAAACCTCCAAGTCCAAGTGAAGCAACATGATCAGGAGTTACACTGCGCTTAGGTCAGTTTTTAATGAAAATTCCCTTTAAAAGTTGGAAGTGTAATCAAACGCAAGAAACTTTTATTCTTTCAAATTCGGTTAAAAAAGGGCAAGATTGTTTTTTTTATTAAAATGTGAAACATAAAAACAAAAGAGAGAAGAGAAACACTACTTTATGTCAATCCGTCTGTGTGTTGAATTGATCATTTTTACATTGTTTCAGTAATTACGGTATGCTTACCTTGGTAGTTTCATGTACACCTATTTTTAACGCACAAACACACTTCTACTTACAATGAATCTCTTACAAAATACAATCATTGATCAAGTCACCACATTCTTTTCTAATAACATAGCACCACAAAAAGCAACACACACTTTCTTCGCTTAAAACACACACAAAAAACCCACCCCCAATGAAGCCAAACACATTCTTTTCATGCAGTAACCCCCCCAAAAAAAACCCACACCTGATAATGAAAGTACTGTTACAATATTGTATTGTTATATTACTTGTCAAGTTGATACACCCACTGCTATTCATTACTATAGTTGTCAGTTAGCAAGACAAAAATGAAGATATTATTCTAATACAATTTATTCTGGTACTACTATTACTATCATCCATTACTGTTACTATTGTCATAAGTTGACATTTAGTGTATTTGTGTGCTATTTGTAAAAAAAACAAGCGCGGATTCGCAATCATTTGTGGCGTGCGACAATTGAAAACGAAACATCATTTTAAAGAGCAGCCTCAATTTGAAGTGCAGCCTCGATTTGAAGTGCGACAATTTTGTAGCCTCGATTTGAAGTGCGACAATTTTGGACCGACCGACAAAGTGAGTTATAGGTTTGTGGCTTGTGCCACAAACAAAAAGTGTTCAATAAAGAAATAACCCCATTGAAACACACAGTCATATCCAAGTCAGTACACTCTTGTCCTTAAGTCGTCATCAAGATCTGTCAGTCTCACCCCACACACTTCAACAGTCAGATACATACACAAGAGAGAAACTATAATTTAAAAAAACCCACAACAAAACATGCAGAATGACTTGAACATTTCAAAGTCTCATTTTCTTTCTTACATCACGTATGTAACGTAAAAACTAAATACAAGCAAATAAACAACAAAAACAACAAAAATGAAAGGAAAAAAAAAGGGAAAAAATGCAACAGCAAACAGCCTACTTCCACCTCTTCCTACTTTCTCTCCCCCCTTCCCCCCAAAAACCCCCAAAAACCCCCCCCCAACAAAAAAAACCACCACATACCGGTACACATAGTCATTTTTCCAGCATGTTTTTTTTGCACATTCAGGCATTTAAACTCAAAAACCTAAATTCTGTACAACACAATGACACAAACTGACTAACAAAAAACATCCTTCCACAGAACTTTACCGATGCCTTATGTCCTAACAGTCTTACATTCAAATCTAGATCCAGTATCTAACAAATATCACAGACACAGACAACAAAACAACAGCACCAAAAGCTCATGTCCAACACAAAGTGACATTCTGGCTTTAAAAAAAAGAAAAAAAAAGCTTTTGTGTTCTAATAAACTTTTAAAAAGAGAAAAAAAAAAAAGGGGGGGGGGGGAGCTGAGGGGGCAAAAACGATACTTAAATGTTCTGCCAATGTGGAAACATTTACACTCAACTCACGACTGGATCATTCGGGTTTAATCAAAAAGAAGAAAAAAAAAGTCCTGATAGGTCTATTTCTTATTACCGTTCGCATGCTCTATGATTTTAAGCGTTCATCTCTATGACCACGCATTAACTCGGCTTGTCACTGACCTTTCCCAGCTTTCCAAAAGTAAAAAAAAAAAAGAAAAAAAAGCAAGCCCCCCACGCCAAAACATACAACAAAAAGACAACAATCTTCACTATTCTTCCCTGTCTTCCCATCACCTTCGCTCGCTTTAACCTTTTAAACAATGTCCTGAGAATCCGCAACTCGCTATTGAAAACAAAAAGAAATCCTTTTCCTCATAATGCATCATTCAACCAAGTCGCGCTTTGTTCATCTCAACAGTGGTGTTCTTACACTACAGTTACAATCTCGACGGGTTCTGCAGACTTTCTGCACATAACGATAATCCACTTTCCAGTCATCACTGAACACTAACATTCATGTTTGCCCCCTTTCTGGTCCACGTCACTCCATGCATACTATTGTAGTTTTTAAAAAAAATATATAAAAAATGTGCATAGACATTTGGAAAGAAAAGATTTTAAATTTAATTTAAAAAAACTGACAAAGAAACAAAACAGCTTGAATCCCTGAGCAAATTTTCATTTCTACTCTGACTCTGAAGGTGAAGGTGTACACATAATGTGCAAGCAAAAATGTAAACAAGTGTGTGCATGAATATTATACAGATTTAACAAAAAGAAAAGAATACAAAAGAACTAAAAGGGAAATCTTGGTCAAGAAATGGATGGAAGTTCAGTTTAACGTCGCGTATCGGCTTTCGCCATGTACGACGGGCTGAACAAACCAACCATGGTATAAACAAAAATTTATGTTCCTGAATCACTGTCTTAGCCAAAAGGCCGAGAAGCGATCAGGATAACAACATAGTCAAGAAATGCTATGCCGTCTGTTTAAATAGCTATTGGGGAAGAAAAATATGCCATTTAACTTTCCCTCAACCAGCACATTAAACAATTTTTTTTAAAGGAAAAATATCGTCCATTTTTACATTCACTCACTTATAAAGATTCTCTTCCTTACATTCTGATTCAATCATACCCTATTAATGTTGTTTTCAATGCTGTCTTCCGAAAACCCCATATATACTTATTCACATAATATTCTCTTTTTAAAGTGATGCTTTCCTTTTTTTTTTTTAAATAACTGCTTTGAAATCTTCATACCCGTAATTATCCAATTTTTTTGTCATTTACTCCACTTCTTTAAAACCAATTAAACTTAAAATGGTTTTGCTAAAGCGGGCTAATTTTTTGTATCAATACTTTCTGAAAAAAAAAATCCACTCAAACACTTTTTACACAATAGTTGTGATATTTTAGCAAACCGAGATGCTGACTCCATTGGATATTTTGTAGTTCAAGAATTTGACCTTGCCTTCATGTCTTTAAAAAACAAAAACTACAAGCCGGCAAAACATTAACCAAAAATCTCACATACACAAAAAGAAAACAAATTAGGAAAGAAAGAACAGAAAAAAACCCATCCACTGCATAATGTTAGTTAGTTAGTCTGCTATAGTCCTGTCAACAGTTAGTTAGTCTGTTATAGTCCCGTCAACAGCTATGGTTATCTCAGAACCGTCACTGTGTAAAGTTCGACCACGTATAACAAAACACACGATTCTTAACAACGTCCAAAAACCTGAGAAATAAAAAACCAACAAAAAAATACAATTCATGACATGGCATCTTCATCATTATTTCACACAGTGCTGGAAACGTTGAGCCACTCTACTCTACTTATCGGATCCAGGTTAAAAAAACAGAAAAAAAAAGAATAAACACATCCTAGTTGAAAAACAATACATAAAAAAGGCCATACAGGCAAATAGGCACTGCAGAATGGGCAACAGGTGCCCACTCAAGTGTGTAAGGTCTCATGCATGAAAGCCAGTAAAAAAAACCCAACCCTGGCATGTCATGAATTGTAAATGATGGAGAGAATGAAAAATGGGGATGAGGGGCTACTCTTGGTTTAAACCTCCCCCACCACGACAAGGTGTTTCAATAATTACTAGGTTAAAATTGTACACACACACACTCACACACCCACCCAGAATAACTAATTAAAAGTAACCCCATCTATGTGATTTACACAAACAAAAATCGTAATCTTGAAGGTTAGCACCACAGCCTGTAAATAAGTACGCATCACCTCTAGTCCTAAGATCGAACCGACGTTTTTTGAATGCTATCGCTGCTCAATGTCAGCAAATCATACTTCACGTTTTTGCACTCACACACAAAAACAAAGCAAAACAACACCCAAAGAACAAAAATAAAATAAAAGAACAAGGAAAAAAAACTGCGTAATGGATTACACTTTATTTTGACCAACTTTTTGTGATCAGGTATTCCAATTTCCTACCAAATCAAAATGAAACCAAAGAAATATCAAAGCTTTTTTTTTCCAATACCGCTCCATCTCAGAATTCCACAAAATAGTTAAACATAAAGAAAATGATAATTGAAACTATAATCACTAGCTATTAACTAAACCGTTACATTTCTTTAGCGCAGAACAATTCTTTACAGTCAAGTTCTTTACAGCAGACAATTCTTTACAGTCAAGTTCTTTACAGCAGACAATTCTTTACAGTTTTGTTACAGCAGACAATTCTTTACAGTAACTTCAGATATCAGGCATAAAACTTCAACAGTACAGCAACAATCATTACAGGGTTTTTTTACAGTAAAAAAAAGGCATAAAAAAACAGTAAAACAATCATTACCAAAAAAGGTTCCCATCTTACACAAAATTCAAAACTCTTAGTACTAAAACAATACTCAGCAGGGGGGTGGGGGGGAATGCCTACTAGTGGTTTTCAAACAACCCTCCTCCTATTCAACATCTGAGCATCACCACACTCAAAAACATAAAATCAATCAATCATTAAAGAAAAAACAAAAAAACTTCCATCATTTTTTACCAAAATCCTTCCACTTTCAAATTCAACGCACACCTATTTTCACAGGGAAAGAAAAACTTTTAGAATGCACTCCACCATATCCAATAATCACCCTCCTCCCATCCAACGTTTTTGTATGCTCATCCTTAAAACAATCTTGCCTTTAAAAAAAAAAAAAAAACGATTTCAAACAGCATAATCTCTGACAAACAAAGCTTTAAAAAAAACAGACTATCAAAAAAACAAACAAAAAAAAACCACAACGATTTCAAACAGCATAATCTCTGACAAACAAAGCTTTAAAAAAAACCAGACTATCAAAAAAAACAAAAACAAAAAAAAACAACGATTTCAAACAGCATAATCTCTGACAAAGCTTTAAAAAAAACAGACCCAAAAAAAAAAAAAAAAAAAAAAAAAAAAAATGCACACTAGCGTTTTTCAAATAACCCTCCTCCTATTCAGCATCTGAGCATCACCACACTCAAACATAAAAATCAATCAATCATTAAAAAAATCAATTAAAAAAAAAATCATTTAACCAAAATCCTTCCACTTTCAAATTCAACGCACACCTATTTTCACAGGGAAAGAAAAACTTTTAGAGTGCACTCCACCATATCCAATAATCACCCTCCTCCCATCCAACATTTCTGTGTGCTCATCCTTAAAACAATCTTGCATTAAAAAAAATATTTTTAAACAAAAACAAAACTGATTTCAAACAGCATAACCTCTGACAAACAATAAAGCCCTTTGTCTGAAGCTTTAAAAACCAGACTATCCAAAACATTTTTTTTTAAATGCCGCCTAGTATTTTTCAAACAACCCTCCTCCTATTCAACATCTCAGCATCCGAACATGTAAAATCAATCAATCATTAAAAAACCCAAAAAACTTCATTTTTGACCCAAATCCTTCCACTTTCAAATTCAATGCACACCTATTTTCACAGGGAAAGAAAAACTTTTAGAATGCACTCCACCATATCCAATAATCACCCTCCTCCCATCCGACATTTCTGTGTGCTCATCCTTAAAACAATCTTGCCTTTAAAAAAACTAAAAAAACCGATTTCAAACAGCATAATCTCTGACAAACAAAGCTTTAAAAAAAACAGACTATCAAAAAAAAAAAGAAAAAAAAATGCACAATAGCGTTTTTCAAATAACTCTCCTCCTATTCAGCATCTGAGCATCACCACAAACATAAAATCAATCAATCATTAAAAAAAAAAATCATTTAACCAAAATCCTTCCACTTTCATATTCAACGCACACCTATTTTCACAGGGAAAGAAAAACTTTTAGAGTGCACTCCACCATATCCAATAATCACCCTCCTCCCATCCAACATTTCTGTGTGCTCATCCTTAAAACAAGCTTGCATTAAAAAAATAAATTTAAAAAACCCAACCGATTTCAAACAGCATAACCTCTGAAGCTTTAACAAACCCAGACTATCAACAAAAACAAAACCAAAAAATGCACACTGGCGTTTTTCAAACAACCCTCCTCCTATTCAACATCTGAGCATCACCACACTCAAACATGCAAAATCAATCAATCAATCATTAAAAAAAAAAAACTTCATCATTTTTTACCAATATCCTTCCACTTTCAATGCACTCTTATTTCACAGGGAAAGAAAAACATTTAGAACGCAATCCACCATATCCAATAATGACTCTCCTCCCATCCGACATTTCTGTATGCTCATCCTTAAAACAATCTTGCATTAAACCACCCAAAAAAAACCTCATTTCAAACAGCATAACCTCTGACAAACAATAAAGCTCTTTCTGTGAAGTTTTAAAAAAACCCAGGCTATCAACAAAAAACCCAACCAGGACTAATTCTGCATCACAACAGCAAATTCCTACAGTGCATCAACGAACAACCCACAAGCCCCAGTCTTTTGTCGCCCTCAAGACACTTGACAAATCCATTATCCCTCATAACCTCGACATTTATGTGCAGCTTTCTCTGGACATCTTTCAACAACCCTCCGTGACCTTGAAACGGACGTCGTTTTGCCTGTAGCCTTTTCTCGCAAAGTTTGCAACACAAAAAAGGTCAGTTTCCGCGAGTTGTCACTTACAATTTCTTAATACCAGACTTTTTACAGATGATTCAAAACTGCTGTGACACAAGGTTGGACAAGGTCTGCGAAGGTCGTCATCCTTCTAAATGACCTTGACACAGGGGTCCCCGTCCTGTCCGTCTTATCTTGTCAAGGTTGTCGCCCTTTCTCAACGACCTAAAGACAGGCTTGATGGTTGTCGTTCCGTTTCTTCCTAAAAGGACTTGAAACAATGCTAATCACTGTCGTCTTGTTTGTCAGGGTCGTCGTCGTTGTCGTCGCCCTTCTCGACGACCTTGAGGCAGGCATCGGCCAGCTCGAGGAAGAGAGGCTCGTGCATGAAGGTTGTCGTTTCATTTCTTCCTAAAAGGACTTGAAACAATGTTAATCACTGTCGTCTTGTTTGTCAGGGTCGTCGTCGTTGTCGCCCTTCTCGACGACCTTGAGGCAGGCATGAACGTTGTCGTTTCTTCCTAAGGTTGTCGTGTCGTTTCTTTCTAAAAGGACTTGAAACAATGTTAATCACTGTCATCTTGTTTGTCAGGGTCGTTGTCGTCGCCCTTCTCGACGACCTTGAGGCAGGCGTCGGCCAGCTCGAGGAAGAGGGGCTCATGCATGGCCACGTCCATGTGTCGGGCGGGGCAGGGGCTGTTGACCAGGTCCACCAGCATGGAGCACAGGTGGGGGTTGTGGAGCAGGCTCTTCACCTCCTCACTCTCACCTGTGTGTGTGTCAAGTCAAGTCAAGTCAAAATCATCTTTATTGAGGGTTAAAGAATAAGCTGACAAACCTTTTGTGTGTGTGTGTGTGTGTGTGTGTGTGTGTGTGTGTGTGTGTGTGTGTGTGTGTGTGTGATTAAAACAGAAGGTGGTTGGATTTTATTCACATGACAGCTGTTTAAAAATCAAATGCCAGTGTTAATTCTAGTTTCTACCATACTCCCCATGGGATCTTTCGTAAAAATAGTTCCACCACCTTCTGGAAGTTCTGTGCTTGTAGCTTCCTCTAATCTGCCTCTTTGATTCTGCCTTTTTCCTTAGCTTACTGTTATCTACTATCTTTCTGACTTATTGGCCCATTGTCCGGCCTTTTTCCAAAACAATCTTCCAAATAATTTGTCTTCTTTGAGCTCCTCCGAAATCGGAATGTGTCAGCTGTATGCAGCGGGGAGATCAGTGAAAACTGAAAAACGGATACATACACTTTACCCATTATGGCCTCTTGGCCTGGGAACGCAGAAGAAGAAGAAATCTACCATATTTTTCTGACTATAAGGTGCACCTTAACTCTTCTAGCATCATCAGATCATGGGTGAATATATTCGCCCAAGACATCACTCTACACTCCCACCAAATGCAAAGACATTCCCTGCCAAGCACCCTGACATTTGTTTGTTGTTAGAGCTTTTGTCACCGTCTCTGCCCGTTAAACTTAAAGCAACGCATGCACATTCAGAAAAAAATAGTTACTCCCCTCTTGTCAGTTGAGATGCAACGGACAACCAAGAACGTCAAAAAATACATGGCGCTAGAAGAGTTAATATAAGACGCACCCCCCCCAGCAGCCGTGATCGCTAAGTAAAAGCGTGTTCGTTTTTATATTTTTTGTGCACGACTTGGGCTTGAACCGATGCAATTTTCGTACTTTTGTCGCACTCTGCGTATTATCATATTTCGTGGTTAAAATTCTACAAAATAAACTGTGCATTAGATTTAGAATCTTTGAAATTTTAGATACCATGTCTTAAACACATCTTTCTATGTTTGCATCTAAGTCTTTCGCTTTTTCTTGCGAATATATAATATATAACCATATATCATAAGTGCAATAGAAAATACAACTACTAATCCAATCAACATGAAGATGAACTACAATGAAGCACGGCCTCACCTAGTTTTTCCAGAGCCTCAGGCATCACTCGATCCTCATCGTCTTCCAACTCTATCTCATCGTAGCTGTCAAACTTCACCGCAGCTGTCCACAAAGCAATCTTACATCATCACCGACATATATTTATCATCACAACCATTTGAGCGTGTTAATACCTCCCAACATTACCAAACACACGCTAGTTACCTCCTGAAAAGGTCACCACGTCGAAGAAGGTTTATATTTCAACAAGGGTGGTAGTACCAAGTTTGACAACAAGCCCATTTCAGCGCAGCTTCTTGACAAATCACAATTACTTTCAGGCAAAATATTTTACATTAATGTGCAAAATTTGAAAGACTTTGAAATTTGAAATTTTCTGCCTGTTCCCCTCAAAAGTACAGCAGTCACTATACTTCACCTTTTTCTTTCTTCAAAATTTGAAAGGATTCTGCAGTGTTCAGCGGTCATTGAAGTAGGTGAGCACAAAAAAAGCAAACAAATAAATGGACAGACACAAGCAATATACAACAACGCAATGTCACAGAGGAAGGGGGTAGGCTAATGATGCTTTATACTGAAAATTATCTGCCCCTGTCTCTCGTGCACTGAGATGCGTGCGCCATCTACATAAGATTAACGTCCTTGTCTGTCATGAAGTAGTAGTTTACAGCCACAGAAAATTATTTATCTGCACCTGACTCGTTACTAGGTGGCATAGGCAGTTCAGGACTAAAATGATCACCCTTTTGTGTTGGCAAGTAGTAGTATAAAGCCCCATTCGAAAGCACAATAAAAGTAGTAAATCTAGTGTACATAGTGTAGTGTCCACAACGTTTTGCAAAATTCCATTCATATTACTGTTTTGTACAATGGTATCACTCAAGAAAAAAGCAATAATTAAAACTTACTTTTCTGGTTTGCCTATTCACTAACACAGCGGTCAAGGGACTAAAGGAAGGAAGGAAGGATTCACTAACAATCCACATCAACACCAAAAACTTAAGATAATCTTTTATTTCCGTTCATAGCTTTTTTTACTAAATTCCGTTAGAAACACAGACAGACATGAGCTACACACAAAAAAAGTACATATTAATAAATACAATTTCTCACCATTTTGATCAGATGTGGAAGCAATGTTCTTGTCATCTTTCTTGGCTGCTGTGCAACTATTTGCTGAAAAAAGAAACAAACAAGTCTTAGAACTTTACAAAACAAAAATCTTAGAATAAATCAGAAATACCTTTCATGTGGCTAATTCCACCATTTTTTGCCATAAAAGTAACGACTGATTCAGTAACAGAAAAGAGCTAGAAAGGTAGCTCTTTCCATCAATACATTTCTCTTCCCTTCATGGATAAATAATGTGGATTTTGCCTTTAATTTTATGAAGCTTACTGCTCCAATAGTTATTTAATGTGGAACTTAAGCTGTCCTTAAATCAAGTTGAAACAAACAATTAAATTGACTGAAATAAAACCCAACCTTAGCTGGCCGAACCTCTTTTGGGTGAACAGGCGCTCGGCCGAAACGAGCGACGACACTTTGTAGGTTTTTTCCTTTTCGCCGAGCAAACAACGAATCATCATATCGCCGAACAGTGGTTTTGTCCCTTAATTTTGGCGTGTCGATTTACCAAAAAGGACCCCACAGAGAGAGAGAGAGAGAGAGAGAGAGAGAGAGAGAGAGAGAGAGAGAGAGAGAGAGAGAGAGAGAGAGAGAGAGAGAGAGAGAGAGAGAGAGAGAGAGAGAGAGAGAGCTCTGAACACTGAACACCTTTTTTTAAGGATAACGATTTTAGAGACTTAATCTACTCACTGCCCGCCGTTATCTAGTAAATATTTGTGGTGTACTCTTTTGAAGGATGAAATACTTCCTACATTTTTATGAAAACAGAAAATTAGTAATTCTAAAGATTACCCCAGAATACATGCCAAATGACACACACATGCATGCACACATGGTAGCCAGTCAGACGTTACGCGACTATCCAATATGATGGTTTAGCCCCACTTTTGTGATGCAAGACGTAACTGCTTTTGCCTAAGGAACTGCTCCACTAATTCAGCTGAAACTTTTTTAGGGGTTGAGTATGATGACAGTAATGTATTTCATTACATTTCTAACATCTGTGATGTCATCATTGGCCTCTGAGAGGCCAAAGTGCGCGTTTTGGGCCGTCTTTGGATATCTTTTATGCGCAAATGACAAGGGTGAGAAGATAAACTAAGTTTCAGTTTTATTCATTGGTCATGTGTGAACACTGCTATGCATTAAATTTTATCAGCATGGTGTGCAAATGCATCCCATTGGATCATTTAAGGTACCATCTTAAACGGTCTCCATCGGCGCAGTTGTAACGTTGTGCAGGATATTTTTACGATGCATAAGAGTTTGGACTTTGGACTGTAATATTACTACATCAGAAGGTGTATGCATGTCACTTAAAGCACGCAAAACGGTGCCTGAAATATTCGAAGCAAGTCAGATGTGGTCCATAACGTTTTTTGAATAGTATATTATTATAATGTAAACACATTGGTTATGAGATCTTCAAGTCTGCCCGATGAACTGAAAATTGATTACTTTGATTTGAATAGTTTGACCATAATGTTAATGGAATCCGTTTTCTTTAAATGTGGAACCTACTTCGAGATATATTGCCTTTTCCGAATTCCAGAGTCAACATTGGGCTATCTGATCCCTGAAACATGTGCTGCAATCTATGAAGCCTTGAAAGAAGACTATCTGAAGGTGCGGTTATGTGTCTGTAGGGGTGAGAGGTGTGGTGGTGAGTGGAGGGAGTGGAGTTAGAGACTTAATCTAGTAAATATTTGTGGTGTGCTCTTTTGAAAGATGAAATGCTTCCTACATTTTTATGAAAATATAAAAATAGTAATTCTAATGTCATGCCAAGTGACACACACACACACACACACACACACAGTACAACATGGATTACACAGTTCAACACCATTTGAGTTGGTTGATACAGTGTTATAATTTTTCATCTGTAAATTATACATGAAACACTTTAACCCTTTGCGTACTGCCCATTTGCCCCGTGGGCTGCACTCCCAGCCTGCAGGTTCTGAGAGAGAGGTGCTAGTTTTATTACAAAACACACAAAAACGACAATGAAGTGCTTGCAAATGATTTAAAATCGCCAACGAGCTTAGCGATCATTCTGATGCAAATAGCTTCAGGATAAATATATTTTAGTCATTACAGTAATAGTTTCTAGATGGATAAGCAAAGTAAATGGAGATCTCTGCCCGACAATTTGTCGGGCGCAGATGCTGGTAGCTGCACTATGGCAACCGACAAACTGTTGGGCGCAGGGCGGAATGAGTTAATATAGGAAAAGAAAACATTATAAATGTACCCCTTTCTCCTCAAAGTATCAAATCCCATGTTACCTTCTACTGAATAAAATGTGACAGTGCATGAGAAACCACACAGACATAATGGAAGTATTGAAAAAAATGGTGGTTTTGCTTTCAAATGATGGAGATTGAATTCCTAATAGATACAGAGAAAACAATTTAAATTACTTTGCTGGTTTTGATTTTAGATTTAGTTTGACATCCAAGAAACTTCACTTCCAGAAAGTTGACACAGAAGAGAGAGGCTTGGCTTTTTGTTTCTAAAATGATGAAATAAAAAGACATATTTAAATTTTGATTATACACTACTCACAAAAAGTTAAGGATCACTATGAGAAAACAGGTGCGCAAGAAACTCCGTTCGCTCCTGTTATTTTTTTCTCAGTCAAGCCAAATTGTTATGAATTCTTGTTCAGCTGTAAGTGGGCGATGTTGTGTTAGTGGAAACATTGCACGTGATTCTCTATTACTGAGCTTGGCAGCAAAATAAAAAGCGGAAACTTGCGAAAAAGGACCTTGTTTTGGATCGTTCTGCATGAACACATTGCACAAGCCAGATGGAAAAACCATTATGCACGTGCAAGCACTGCTGTTTATGTGTGAGATGCTGTCTCTTGCTTGGCTTTATAAGAAGACATACCACCAGTATTAGGCCTGATTTGACAATGCCTCCACGACGAAAATTGAGCGAGTTGGATAGGGGACGAGCTGTTGCATGGTTCCAAGATGGTGTTCCCAAGCGAGAAGTGGCCAGGCGACTTCAGGTGTCCATCTCGGTCATTGTCAGACTGATTCAACGCTTCACAGCCACTGGGAGGGTCCATGAAAGACGCAGATCTGGTCGACCGAAGAAGACAACTCCACGTGAAGATCGTCTCATTGAACGACAAGCCCTGCAGACAAGAACAGCCTCTTCCAGCATCATTCGAAGGCAGCTGAGGGTGGCTACTAACATCAACATCAGCCAGCAGACCATACGGAACCGCCTTCATGGGTTTAACCTCCGTTCTCGTCGCCCAGCTGTACGGCCACGCTTAACTCCAGCCCATAGGGCAGCACGCCGCGCCTTCTGCAGACGTCACGTGAGGTGGACACGTCAGCAATGGTCCCAGGTCCTGTTCAGTGATGAATCACGCTTCACCCTGAACCACAACGACGGCCGACTGAGGGTCTGGAGGCGCCCAGGGGAACGCTTTATTGACGCCACTGTCCAAGAAAAGGTGGCCTTTGGTGGAGGTTCTGTAATGGTCTGGGGGGCCTTCAGCCTTCACCACAGAACACCCTTGTATCATGTACAGGGTAACCTGACTGGCCTCTGATACCGGGATGAGATCCTTCGACCGCTGGCTGTGCCTACACTGCAGCAGATGGGACCGCCGGCTGTCTACCAGGATGACAACGCTCGCCCCCACAGGGCAAGGGTGGTCAACGACTTCCTGCAGCAGTCTGGAGTCAACAGAATGGAGTGGCCAGCATGCAGTCCCGATCTCAACCCGATTGAGAACCTCTGGGATGAGCTGGATCGCAAAGTGAGGAGCAACCACCCCCCTCCCAGGGATGCCCAGCACCTCTACCAGATGCTGCAGGCTGAGTGGCAGGCGCTTCCACAGAGGATCTTCACCACCCTGGTCAACTCCATGAGGACTCGCTGCGTCGAGTGCCAGAACAGCCATGGCGGATACACGCATTACTGAACTTTTGGGAGCATCAGAATGCCCTGTCTTGTGATTTCAATGACTTTGGGAAATCAAATTTCGATATGTACCCACTTTGATCAAATGTACAGACCAAACGATTGCTCGAAATTGAAGGCAATTGTGTATCGTTATCACTAAAGCATTGAATTAAATGTTGGCCAAAATTCAACGCATTGGCTTTCTTATTTGGAAAGTTATGAATTAGTTTGCAAGTGATCCTTAACTTTTTGTGGATAGCTTATATTGAACATTTTGGTACCATACATAACAATAGATGTGAATATGTCCCAAACAGAAAATGAACCCTTTTGCCGCCAGCCATTTTTCAGAAAAGAAATACCATTATACAGGGTTCATACCCAAACAACATCCTAATTTTCCCAAACTTTCAAAGCCCAACTTTAGGGTTTTCCCACATCAAAGGTTTTTTGGCAAGCCGCACAATATGCTGAGTGCTTGTTGGTTGCATCCTTTCGCAGCCATACCTTATATGCAGAATTTTCTAGCCAAAGCTCACTGAAGAAACATTTGCCCAGCATTTTGCACGGTATGCGTAAAAACACGGATGTCTTTAAAGGGAAGCAAATGTGAGCATGCAGCTGTGCTCGGGCTATCAAGGGCAAAATCAGTTTCGGGCGGCTACATCTCAGTCTGCTTAGTTAGTACTTGGTAGTTTGTGGGTTACCAGTTTGTGTCCTTTGACACGGCTGTGGAGTCCTGTTTGGCTGTGAGGCTGATGAGGTGTGTTGCCATCCTGAAGCTTTCCATACTGTTCTATGAAGTAAGGTCTTGTGTGTTGGCTGTATGACTGTGTGTGCATGAGTAAATGTGTGCATGCAGCTGTGCTCGGGCTATCTAGGGCAAAATCAGTTTTGGGCGAGCGTTTCAGTTTGGCGAATGCTGTTCAGGCCATTCGCCAAGCAACTGTTTGGCTAGCTAAGGTTGGCCGTAACACATGCAAACTCTTTCATCAAACTAAACTAATGTTGACAGTCAAGTGTTGACTAGATTTACATTTAAGATCTTAACTTAAGGGAGGTAATTTAACGACAGAAAAAAGCTAGACAAGTTGCTTTTGAGTATTTCTGTAAAATACACTCTTAGTAAATTAACGTTAGTTAAGACTAGAGTGAAAATGTGGATCACTAAATAGTACAAAGTAACTCACCTTTGTGGGTCTTGCAACAAGCAACAGAGCAGCTGAAACAAACCACAAAACATTGAATCGTCATCAAAAATACATGTACAAAAATTAATACAAATGACCTATTATTCATACTTTCTTCGAACTGGTCAAGTGACCTATGAGTATGTCTCGTGACACTTCGATTTATCCCTGCATGTACATTCAATATGATTCAAATGTCTTCTTTCGTCGTTGTTATTTCAGATAACGAAAGGGATAGACATTCGTCAGGCTGGGGCATATATGATGCATCATTGTTTTTTATTATAAAAACTTTTTTTTTTAAAGATTGTGGCTGGCAATTTCTGTACTTTTTGTTTGTTTCTTGGTTTTTGTTTGTTTCGGTACTCTGGTTAGCCAAATACTCATTCAAAAACTTTAGTCAATTTATCCGAGAGAGAGAGAAAAATAGAGATTTTACGCCCTCTGAGTCGAAAGACTATTTGAGGCATTTAATTTTATAGAGATCCTAGAAAAAAGGTGGATTTTAAGTTTTTATAAGATGAAGTTTTTAAGAGGATAAGTTATTTGTTTTAACAGAGTTTATAGAGGATTTTTATTTTAATAGCGCAAGCTGAAGAATATAAAATTTATGTTTGTAATAAAATATTTTGTTTTTAAAAGATATTTTTAGCTGTTTGCTTTAAAATCTGGCAGATTGGAGGAGGTCCGGTTAAAAAAAACCCAGGGCTACAGTTTAAAATTCATGCATTTTTGGGCTCAACTGAGCTATTTGATAAAAACAATCCGTGTTTGTGCTCGGGACGAGCTTTATTATTAAAATTCTTGGCAGGCATAAGCCTGTACACAAGCTAATATACAGTTTAAAAAAAAAAAACTTATCAAAAAAAGGTTTATGTAAAAGTAAAATTTATTGTTTTATTTCCATTTTCTATATGTACATCACTTTTATATAAGACTATCCTATTAGGTTTTGGTCCCTTAGGACTCAGTACAACTAATAGCTACCTAGAAGTTTTTAGCTATGAATTTATTTGGATCAAATGACGACTGTTGTCTTTTGTTCTCTAGATCAAAAAGTTATTTGACCGAAAGTTATTAATGTTGATATGTACATTATTATTATGTACACGACTTTTACAAACAAACTGTTTAGACCTTTTACAAGTAAAGTTATAGTTTTTAGAAAAACTTATTTTAAATATGCCTAAGTTGAATTTTAATCTATGTTAAAATTTGTTAAGTGTTTAACTTATTTAATCTTGTCCATAGGACAGAGCATAATGTTATTTTCACATATGTGAGTATGTGAAATTGTTAAAAGTTATGTTAAAAATTTGTTTTCCGTTTTGGTAAGCCATGGGGCTCAACCCCTACCAATTTATCTTTTAGGTATACAAGTCCAGTTTTAATCTGGGTCCGTCTATAACGAGTTGGCCATAAGAGCCATTCGTTTCGCTTTCTTTTCACAGAAAACTTTGTACACCACTGCCATGTGTGCACCCTTTGTTTATTGGTTGAACCTGTCCAGTTAGGACATTTTATACATAGTTTTAAAATTGTTTTGTTAAAATCTATATCTTTAAAAATTGTTTAGTATGTTAAAATAGGTTAAAATTTAATAAAAAAGACGAATTTATAACTATTGAGTTTCATGGTTATGTTAAAAGTTACTATTAAAATTTGGTTTGTTTTTTGTATATTTTGGTCTATTACATGACCATATGTGATTTAATTATTTAAATAAATGAAAGCTAGTCAAGATCATTATAAGGTTGTATTTGAGTGGGGGGACATACCGCCAGAGGCCTCCATTATTATAAGTAGTTTTATATGTTCCATCTGATCCCAGGGGGGGGGTAGCAACAAAGACTCTCCCGCCCCTGATGTCATGATGGAGTCTGAGCTTTATGTAAAAAAAAAAAAAAAAGTTTTTCTTATTTATATTTATGTTAGATGGTTTTTAGAGAGATCGTAAGAGAGTTGAGGGTGGGGATGGTTAACGACTCCTGTGTGCTCGGAACGGAGGGAGGGAGGGGAAGGGACCCCTCCTCTCCGCCCCGAGCAGTGACAGGTCACCGCATGGGCAATCCCAAAAAGGGGGGGGAGCACAAGCGCAAAACGCAACGGTTACGAAAGAACCCCCCGTTGTGCGTGCCGGACACCCATCTGCATGGGAGAAGGGATTTTAAAAGATAGTGGGCTCAAAAGAGTCACTTCAGCCCATCGGCACATATTTTAGATAAAAGGGAAAAGGGGGGAAAAGGGGGCGGGAATGCAGACAGGTATACGGCCAGCACACCAGAGGGACTCTATTCCCACCAGTAAAAATAATTCCAGTATTTTTAAACAAGGTGCTTAAATGATGCCTGGCCAATTGCCCCGGCGAGCCAAGCTATTGGTGACCAACCTAATTGATGGTGTTTGCATAAAAGATTCTTTTCATTGTATATTAAATTATTTTGTTTACATTTGTCTATGACAGGTTGAAGTTCCTTCTTTATATGATTACAGGGATCAAAAATATGGTTCAGGGTAAAAATCTCTCCACATTTACATGGGGTGTTTCTGAATTTACATCGGATGGAATCAGTATAGAATCTGTTGATTCTGCCTTGAATTTTATGGGGAACGGGTAGATAAAGTCCACCGCTGATAAATTTCCTGCACCGGAGGTGGGCTTCTAAATAGGAATCCAATTCCTCAGCCCATCTCCGGTACACACAACGCTTCAGGTGGTTTTTAATCTCTGACAGGGACAATTTAATGTTTATAAACTGGCCCTCGGTGTGTTCAGCTGCCCTTTTGGCTGCCGTATCAGCAAGGTCGTTCCCTGTGAGTCCCAAGTGGGAGGGAATCCACATAATGGTTAAATCGATACCTTTGATTCTTATTTGATGTATAAGATTTTGTATCTCTTGAATGATTTTCCTTCTATTTTGTGTGTTATTTTGCAAAGCTTGTATAGAGGATAGGGAGTCTGTAAGGATTGTCACCTGAAACAGTGATTTTGGGAACTCGTTTATAAAAAAACAGGCTTCAAGAATTGCCCATAGTTCTGCGCTAAATATTGAAATTTTTGAATTTAATTGAAAGGATTTAGTAACCTTAAGGGCTGGGATGGTAAAGGCGCACCCTATTTGTGAGTCGGAGATCTTAGAACCGTCCGTGTATATTAATAAATGATGTTTAATTTCGGAAACTTTTTCTTTGGCCGCAACTGAAAGTAGATTTGGTTGATTTGATTTTGAATACATTTGGTGTAAAAAAGTGTCAAAGTGTGCTGATTCCCATTCCCAATGTGGGATGGGGAACTTTGGATGGGTTTCAATATCCTCTATTTCCAGGCCCGCCATGGAGAGCATTTCCCGGGAATAGTCTAATGGATTGCATACTTTTTGTGCAATAATTGGTTTTTGTTGTTGAAAAGATGGATGGCTATAGAAAGGGTCTTCAAATTCTTCCTTAAACTAAGTTAAAGCTTTCTATTGAAAAATGATTTGTTGCGTATAGTCTTGTAAGGAATGTAGAAGTATTTAACTTCATAAGATGACTTAAAGGAATCCAGCCTATTATTCCATAAATCAGGTTATTGTTTGCAAACTTTGGAACATTGAGAGCAGCTTTTAGGGCTTTTAGCTCTGTTGTTTGTAGTTTGTTTATTAGGTTACTTGTAATGTTGTGGAATGCTTCCATCCCATAAGTTAGACGACTGCGAACTAAAGCTTGTGTTAAAAGAACAAGAAACTTGGAGTTTTGAGCCCATGTCTGGGAAGAGAGAATTCGGATAAAGTTGGTGCCTTTTATAGCTTTTTTACAAAGGTGGTCAATATGTGGGTTCCAGTTAAGGCGTGGTGTAAGTACCACCCCTAGAAACTTGACTTTATTTGTCATTGCTTTTGGTTGGCCCAGAATGTTAATGTTTATATTTTTTTGGATTAGGTTATGGCGAAAACACATGAACTCGCACTTGTCCGGGGACAGGGAGAATCCATTTTTCTGTAGGTAATCAATAACAAGATTAGTGTTGGTCTGATGATTTTGTAGGTATATGGCTAAAGCTTTTGAACTTTTTGTGAATGCTGACGACCAGATGGCTATGTCGTCAGCATACATAGAAATTTGACACTTTTTGAGTTTTAGATTGGAAATGTCGTGAATCATAATATTGAAAAGAGTTGGGGCGATAATGCTGCCTTGGGGGACCCCCATGTCAATTTGATGTATTTTTGACACGGAGGACCCCACTTTAACTCTTAAAGCACGGTTGTTTATGAAATTTTGTATAAAGTTAAACATATTCCCGTGAATACCGAGACTGCTGACTTTATCTAAAAGCCTCCCATGCCAAACGGAGTCGTACGCCCCTTTGATATCAAAGAAGGTGGCGAGGACTTTCCTGCGTCTCGCAAAGGCCTTTTTGACGTAGGAGGTTAGTCTTATAACTTGTTCCATGCAGCATCTATGTTTTCGAAAACCTGCCTGGAATTTGGGAAGAACGTTATTTTTTTCCAAATAGAAATCCAGTCTGCTTTTTACGATACGCTCGTAGATTTTACCCAGATGTGGGGTGAGGGAAATGGGGCGGTAGCTTGCTGGGTCCCTAGCCGGTTTTCCAGGCTTAGGGATCCCAACTACCTGTGCCTCCTTCCATGCGTTTGGGATTTCGCCCTCAACCCAACATCCGGAATAAAAATGATGCAAGACTTTGAGAAAAGATGGGGGCAATTTCTTTATGATTGTATAGGAGATAGGGTCATCTCCTGTTGCTTTATTTGTTTTCCTAATCATATTAATGGCAGCAGCAAGCTCGACAATTTATCCAAAAAGAACCGTAGTAGTAGTAGTACTCTAACTTAGTCTTACTCTTAGGTGTGTGACAGTGTGTGTGCATGGAAATATTTTTAAACCTTTTTCGCCCAACTTTTGTACTTCATCGGGTGAGAGGTAGGGTTATACTTATAGCAGTACTAGTAGTAGTAGTAGTGACAGGCTTCTTAAGCCTAGGCCTCGTGGCCCATATAACGTCTCGAATCGATCCTAGTTACCGAGTGAAGGGGAGTAACTCCGAACGTCACACCAAATCTTTTATTAAAAAAAATCACCCAGAATAAAGTCTAACTCACATTTAATTTCTGAAAGATGCATATCGAATAGCATGATATTTTCATTCAAAAGCTAACACAATGTCACACAACAAACCATGAATTAGAAGAAAAAATCCGTAATGGCACTCCAAACATCCTACCGGGTCATTACTGCCCGCGTCACGTGAAAAAAATATATAAAAAATTGGCAAAACTTTGAAAAATCCGTTCAAAAAGACTATGGCTTGTACCCACGTGTCGTCATATCCGGCCACAAGGAGTGCCATATTATGGGAGACCGCCATCTTAGTCCTTACCTTTTTTTTAAAAATGCCAGATCGATGCTGCGTATTTGGCTGTTCCAATTTGAAACTTATCTAAACTGTATTTATAACATCCGGATGTTTTCTTTACACATTTAGATAACATTTTCACTTTGCTTACACACAAATAAGGACTAAGATGGCGACACTTCCGTTGGAATGGTCGAGATGCGCACGCAGGTGGGTTGGAGCCATTGAGTGGTTTCCCTTGCTGTAAAGACCAGAAACAGGAAGACCTAACTTAGTATATTGCATTGTGGGTAGGGAGAAAGTGAAAGTGAACGTACTACTACTACTAGACCTGGCGTTCAGTGGTCTCAATCGGCGCCAACGGGTGCCAGTGATATAAAAAAAAAATCGGTCACATTTGGCTTCTGTAGCTTTAGTTTGAGAGGGTTGTTTTCCAACAGTCAGTTATGTTCTTTTAGCTGTCCTCTCTTCTCGGGCCACGAGCCTCTCCTCCGGCAAAAGTGGTCTAGAACCTCCTCGGTTCCGTGGAAAGTGTTGATTTTGGCCACGCACAGCCGAGAAGAACACTGAACAGTGTGAATGTGAGCAGTTGTGAGTTACTAGGTTAGTAAGATGGCAGACCTATTTAAACACACATTACTTACTACTTTGCTAAACAAGCTGGGCACTTGTATTTCGGCGCCTCGTTGCCACATTCCACGCAAGACATTGTGACTGTCGCAGTGTCAGGACTTCGACTGAGTTGTGTCACTAGACCTAGTGAGTTCTCAACTCGTGTTCACCTTACACCGGAAGCATGCTCAACCAGTACGTACAAGTGTACATGAATATCGAGATTCAATGTTTAAAGAATAATGCCATTTGGGTACACAAACTTTTACCTCTAAAATACTTACATGTTTTATCTAATGCTACCAAGCAAACAACTATAAACTTTTCTTATAGCTTGTTGTTCCCCCTCGAACAAAAACAGAAGTCAAATTCGCTCAAAGTTATATTATCTTCATTTTGTAAAATAAACATCTTTATACTGGTATTTTACTGAAACAAATAAAACAAGAAATATTAACTGGCACGTTTTCAATCTTCCATTCTCCTTTAAGCTTGTGTCTTTCCCACATCTCACCCCCAAATGTGTCTAGTTTAAGCCTACTTGCCTCAATGCAAATTAAGACAGAAAAAGAAGAAGAAAGCATGCACTCATGTGCACATGCATGGCGTTTGAGAGTGTGCATGTGTGAGCGCGTGTGTGTGTGTGTCTGTGTATCTGTCACTCTGTGGCTGTATATGACTCTGCTTTCTTTGTGGTTACTTAGTGCGATTTTTTTCACGCCAGAGGGCATGACGCTCGTGTGGGGCTAATCATCTCTATATTCTTAGTTGGGGATAAAGAAAATGAGAGAGAGAGTGAGTAGAAGAAACCATCTCTCTCTCTCTCTGTGCATGTACTACGCCCAAGTGTGAAAATCGCGTGATAAGCCCCTAGTGCATTGACTGCCCTCTGGCGTGAGAAATATCGCCATAGGTCGACCAATATTATTGACAATTTGCTTGATACGCCTCCTTCGCTTAAATGTTAGTTCTTACAAACTGAGTTGTTCTGTATGTTTTGTATAAAAAGTCTAAAGCAGACGAATCTTTATGTCACCTTGCCATCGTGGTGAAGAATCGGTCATTGATCAACACACACTTTTTTGCAAGATCTAACTGTTTTTTTGCACAGTTAAAAAGTTTTCATAAACTTGAAAGAGTTTGTGAAATATATATCATTTGCAGATTTACTGTCGTTGATTGTAAGTGTAGATACAAAAACTCAGATTTTGTAGACCTGTGTTCTAAATTTAGTAAATCTCAAAGAAATAAATGACTGCACTGTGACTGTATCACGTTCTTCTTCTTCTGCTTCTTTTGCTTCTCAACCACCACCATCATCATCTTGATGGTTCTGTTGGTACAAAACATGGCGACTTTGGTCAGGCAGAAACTAGATATAAAATCATAGCCGCCTGGATGATCGGTGTTTGTTGAAAGGGGGGTAAGGGGGTTTTGCAGTGTAGGTTTAACATTCCTAGCTCGTTAAAATTCCTAGCTCTCTACTATGAGAGTGACTATTTGCGACAACCACAAATTTCACTTTTTCGTTACTTGAACCATTTACCTAACCCTAACCCTAACCCTATCCCTAACCCTAGAAAAAAGTGAAATTTGTCATTCATGCTCAATGTCGCAACATGCCGCAAATAGTCAGTCTTATAGTATAGTGAGCTAGGAATTTGAACGAGCTAGGAATTTTAACCTGACATGCAGGACTTCAGAGGAGGGGAAGGAACGTAGAGATCTCTTTCTCTCCAATGGTCAACCTATGGCGATATTTTTCACGCCAGAGGGCAGTCAATGCACTAGGGGCTTATCACGCGATTTTCTTACTTGGGCGTAGTGAGAGAGAGAGTGATGGTAGGACCACTCACTGTCTCTCTCTCTTTCTTTATCCCCAACTAATAATATAGAGAGGATTAGCCCCACACGAGCGTCATGCCCTCTGGCGTGAGACAAATCGCACTAAGTCTCTCATTAACCACAGGGCCACATGGAGTGGTTTATTTGGTGTTTAGGGGGGAGCAGGGGAATGGGGGCAGTGGGAGGTGATGGGCACAGGATGGTGTGTGGAGGGAGGGTTTGGATTGGGGGTGGATAGGAGGGGGAAGGGGGCGTGTTTCTTAGATCCGGGGGTAAAGGTGAAAATTTGGTATATTCTATTTCTAGTCACAGAGGCTTATCTCTGTGAAATTCGGGCTGCTCTCCCCCGGAGAGCGCATCGCCGCAAGTGCAGCGCCTTCCTTTTTTTTCGGGGGGGGGGGGGGGTACAGGGTGAGGAGGGTGTGTCACTGTGTGCGCACACTTGGAAAACCTAGCTATCAATTTGGCCATACCAGGCAGCAGTATTCCAACTGCCGTGGGATTTGTACATGCATAAAGCGCACAGGTCAGACTATCTTTAAGTCCCCATCCGAAGGACTAGACGTTCAGTTCGATTTTCCTGTTAAACTAGAAATAAATGGTGAGGCCAGGATTCGAACCCGGGTCACTCACGCTGCAGTCACGCATTAGTCATTACATTTGGCAGGCGAACATCTTAACCACTCGGCCACCTTTCTCCCTGAACACCCCCCTTCAATTTCCCAGGCCTTTCTTAGCAAATATTTAGCAGTATTTGATCAACTTTTTGAGCTAATTATCTTCGTTGAATAATTAATCACAGTCATAGTAAAGGCCATTATTTAACAGGCCCCCCTATGTAGCGCAATACACACAACAGCCGCCGAGCGTTGGTCACAGTCTTGGTTCATAGCATTCTTTCCGTCTTGCCTTGATCTTCTACTATTATTGAATCATATTTTTAGTTATTTATGTAAATGGATGAAAATTTACGTTAAATTTAGCAAAAGATAGAGGTTGAAGTGCTCGATCTGCAGTAAGAAAGGCAAGACTGAAAAAACAGAAAGAACCGAAAAATCAAAGGTGTATGTGTGTGTATGGATCTTCACCTTTACTGATCTGGGATTTGAATCCCTCCACTGAGGCTGTTCATGTGTGCAGTTCAAATATTCATGACCCATGCTCCGCCCCCTCTCTTTTCTCTCTTATTTTCATCCTTTATATTCCTCCACTCACCCACTACGAATACCAGTAGTACGAGTAGTTCTGTGATGGCGCTAATGCACGTGTGCACACACACACACACACACACATACACACACTATCTCAACCTAGGTTGTAAGCATTATACTCTTCAAATTGTTGACTGTGGATACTATAACACTCCGTATAATAAAGAAGAAGAACACACATACATACATGCATCCTTGCATACATGTGCATGCACACTGATGAATGCACGCATACACACATTCTGTCTTGTCCACACACTGTTCACAATGTTCCTAAAACTAAGTGAAAGACGTAGTCTGCCCGCTGTCGGATACTAATTACCATACAGCTTCCGATCTTGCCCGCACATGGGCTGATTGCAAAGCGATTTGCAAAGCCGACTGTGGGCCACTTCTGTTAACCGCCATCTGGCCGCTTGCTTTGATGGGGGTAGGGCCGCTTTCAGGCCGATTACCCTGTGCTATGTGGGATTATTTAACATGATACAAAAATGTACTTTGTTGCAGTCGGTTATCCCACTCGACCATGAGTACAGCTGGACAGTGCACAATGGCGGAGGGGTCATCAGCCAACACTCTGTACCTGAAGACCCCGGTAATCCACAGCGGGCCCATGTCACGACAGGCACCATGCGACGTCTTCCTCAAGCTGGACAATCTCCAGCCGCCAGGGTCCTTCAAGATTCGCGGCATCTCCAACATGTGTCAAAAGGTCAGTTGAATCATCATCGGATCATCTGCTGAGACTGCGGTTTTCATTTTGTGTTTATCCAGATCTATCTAATATGTGACCCAACACCACGAAAGGGACATTAAGTCGCTGGGCTAGTTTCTCACAACAGGCTTACAAAGTCAAAAATATATATTTTTTTTATCAAATTTGAGTTATGGGTATTTTCATGCTCTCTAACATCTTATTTTTCCTATCCATGAAGGATGACTTTTAATATGGTCTCTAAATATTAAAAAAATGTGCTTTAAAATTAGGAGGTTCATGCATTTTCTTAGGATAGACTAGACTTTAGATTGAATCTCAAAAAGGCCGACAGTCGTCTTACCAACTTTAAATGTTCATAACTCGGCAGCAAAAAAGGATACAAGAATGTTTTTTATATCATTAGATAGAGAATTGCCTGAAGTTTCCAACTGTGCCAGTTTCTCAGAATGGTCATTTTGACATGTCTCTTTCGTGGTGCTGGATTGCATATGTGAACAAAACTGAAGTTTTACCACAGGTAGCTCAGAACAGTTGAAGAAAAATCTGAAAGATTTACGTGTGCATGATTGGGCTTATAAACTTCAGCTGCTTTACGCATTGTTTCAGATATTAAACCTCCTTTTACTTGTATAAAATGAAACAAAACAAAACATGGTTATTGTGTGTAAAAAAAAGACTGATTTAACATATTCATTTATCTGATAAAAATTTAAAATACAGAAGAAAAACTTGTAAACAAATGAAAAACATGCCATGAATTTAAAACTTTTGCAGAAACTTTCAAAGAAAGGCTATGCGGTTGGGAAAAAAAGTATTTTTAATTTTTATCATTTATTATTGTTGTGTTGTTGTTGTTGATGCTAACAAAGTTTCAAAATTGCTTGTTCTTAAAATACACATAACAAGTTTTTGTTCTTTGTATTAACAGGCTATCAAGGAACGCAAGTGCAGCCACATTTACTGCGCTTCGGGCGGAAACGCAGGGCTGGCCACAGCGTACGTGTGTCAGAAACTGAACACTCCCTGCACCATTGTGCTGCCTGAAAGCACGCCAAGTTTCACCGCTGACAAACTGCGTGATCTGGTAAGGTTTGGGTGGGGATCAGTCAAGGTGTGTGTGTTTGGGGTGGTGGTGCTGGTGAGCGGGAGTTGAGGGGGGGGGGGGGGGGGGGCAGAAAAAGAAGTGGGAGAGGAAGGTGGTCATATTAAAGAATAGGAAGAGAATAAAAAGGGTGGTGAGCAAGGTGGAGGTAAGAGCGGTGTCTTTTTTTTAATTTAATGAGAAGACTCAAGACTCAAGAATACTTTATTAATACAGACAAACCCCTATTTTACGACCCTCTATTAAGCGACCACCTCTCATTTAAGACCGGATTTGTTGGCACGGATGCATTTTACTATGTAAACGACCTCTCTTAAACGACTTCCTCTAAAACGCGACTTACGACCGCCATTTTGTTGGTTGTTACGACCGTTGTTGTCGTCTGCATAGACTTTGAGCAAAGGGAAACAACCACGGTCAAGGGCCTGAAAGCAGAGTCGCTTCCCTTGTTGTAGAAAAGATGGCAGAAAGCGTAGGAAAAGCACGAAAACCACTGACTTTGAAAAAGAAATCCACTGACTTTGGACGAGAGTGGAGGTGATTAACAGAAGTCGGCGAAGTGAAACTGTAATACATCGATTGCATGATCCTATGGAGTTGGAAAGACCCAAATCCAGTTTTAATATGTCATTGTATGTGTGCATGAAGAAGAGAGTATGAACTGTGCTGAACTTTTTCTTTCTACGGCTGCCAGTGAAAACCTCCGTCATACGACCCCTCCAATTTATGACCGATTTTTCCGGACATTTTGGAAGTCTTAAAATAAAGGTTTGTCTGTAATCTCAAATGTGAGAAATTGATTTGTGGCATGGCATAAACATAATACAATAAGAACAATAAGAACATGATAATTAGATATCCAACACCTGAAACATTATAGGACATATAAAAACAAGCGCGAAATCGCAATAGTTTGTGGCACGCGGTTTATTTTTACCACTCCAATCATGAGTCACCTCCCCTGGCTTTTCAATAATTTTAATCTGTAAACCAGGGACGGTATTCACGTTGAGATAGCATGAGACTTAGCATGATGCTAACTTAGAAGCTCTTCCAATGTCCTATAGGATTTAATAGGACTTTTGGAAGAGCTTCTAAGTTAGCATCATGCTAAGTCTCATGCTATCTCAACGTGAATACCGTCCCTGAATGTTATCTCTGCACCATTTCGTAACTTTTTATATCTTTTGGAAAACATTTAAAACTATGTATCCTACTTATACTCATCAAAAGAAGTACCGCATACTCGTCGTGTCTGTTGTAGTGTCTGTATTACGTATGTTTATTATTTTGTACGCTTTTAAAATACATCATTTTAAAGAGCGGCCTCAATTTGAAGTGTAGCCTCGATTTGAAGTGCGACAATTTTGTCAAAATGTGCGACAATTTTGGACCGACCGACCGACAGACAGACAGACCGACCGACCGACAAAGTGAGTTATAGGTTTGTGGCTTGAGCCACAAACAATAAACCACGGTTATTCACGGGTACAGGTCTGTGCATAAAAGGATTAGGATATAAAGTAAGTAGAACATAAAATAAGTCATAAGTCATAAGTTTCTTTATTGTCCATTGGCACATGGAAACTTGTCTTCCACCATGTAAAATAAGATGAGATATATCAAAATAAAAATATAAATAAAAATATGAAACATGAACTCAAATAGAATAAAATAACTCTCACATTCATGTTAGTGTGATAACTTACACCCAATCATTCATCCGCTCTCCGCCTCAAATAGAATAAAATAGCTCGATTTAAGCGGAGATTCATGTTAGTGTGATAACTTACACAAAAAATGTATGGATCTGCATACCGGTAGTTTGTGTGTGTGAGTTAATGTGTGCATGGATGCATGCTTTTCTTTGTGTATTTGGTGTGGCTCTGTGTGTGTGTGATATGTGCTTGTGTATGTGTGTGTGTATATGTGATTGTGTACATTGCTGAGGGAAGCTTACACATGCTTATTTTCTGTAATAGTGTGCTTGAATGTGTTCTTTACTGATTCTTACAAATTTTTACTCTCCCCACCCCACCCCCCATGGTTCTATATTCACATGGTCACTGCCAGAGGAAAACAGAGAAATTATCAATTTTCTTATTATAAAATTTAAAAGAGACCTGTTAGACTCAATCTCAGAAAATAGTCTAGAGATATAATTATCTTTCCTGACTTGTCTAAACCAAAAACCATCATTCAAGGACTACTATGACATCAACAGTTATGACATCATCTATGACATCACACACCCTGTAGTAGACATGGGACTGTGTAGGAAAGAGGTTAATTATAAGTTTAGTGCACCTTTAATCATGGAGAGAAAAAAAGTGGCACAACCTCCCAACAAAGAGGCTTCAAATATGCTTCTGATAGAAATCTGTATTTAAGACTAGAATAAATAAAAACAACAACACTGTAGTTGTGGCAGCGAATTTTCAGTTTATTTTAAAACCTTTGATAGCTAAAACAGTTTGGCCAACTGAGAAATCTGTATTTCAGGGAGCAGAAGTGAAAATCCATGGGAAAGTCTGGGACAATGCCAACCAGTTTGCCCTTGAGGAGTCCAAAAAGCCAGGTAAATTATCTTCAATTGTCAACATTTTTATTCACAGTTAATACTACAGAATATTATGAGCTGGCTAGTTTTGCCCAAGATAAATATTCTGCAAAGATGTAGTGTAGACACCACCCCTCATGTTTACTACTCTCAGTCTCAAAGTCTGCTTCTTTCAGTTGAAATCATGACAATAACCCTAGATAGGCTGATCCTAGCTCTATGTTTTTCCCAAGAATGGCAGAATGTTGCTTCTCAGGGAAGATTTTCAATGCAGAAGTTTGATGTGTGCAAAGACTGTATAGGGGAAGATAAGCATCCGGTCTCTTTTCCCTATATGAGTAGTGAGGACAGAAACACTGGTTATGTCCCTTTTAAACAGGACACATTATACACGTCGATTGGCCAGTTGAATTCTCCGTTCAAGTTCCAGTCTGAGTTTTTGGATAGCCTGCACTGTGAATAGTGTACTGTCGACACTAACGATAACTCTATCAGCCCGGTTCGCCGAGCTCTTAAGTAATCCATCTTACCCTTTTAGAATATCTTTGATGTGTGTGGTGTGTGTGTCATAAAGTAGCCAAATATTCTATAAAAAGTACTGGAAAAGATTTGCTACTGGCATAAACATTTTGAATACAGAATTTGTGACAATAGATGTTGCTTCATTTTTATTCTTTTTTTAATTTTCTCCCCTTTACTTCACCCCTCGGGGGCCTCACTCTTTCCATGCGCTTACTCTTCACCCTACTTTCCTCTGGATCTGACCCTCTCTCCCTCTCTGTCTCTGAAAAACAATTCTGTCTGTTTGGTGATCTGCTGATATTTTTGTCTCCACAGGTTGTGAGTACATTCCCCCATTCGACCATCCTGACATTTGGTGAGCAGAAAATGTCACATTTCAATCTATGTGTGTGTGTTTTCCTTTTTTTCTTTCTGCCTTTGTCTGTCTGTCTGTCTACCCTTCTGTTTTTGTCTCATTATTGTACCGTATTTTTTGGACTATAAGGCGATACCCCTCGGTACTCACCGGTATTCCCACGGGGATATTTTTCAATTTAAAAATACCAACAGTAAATAATCTCCTTTTGCCCCATGTTCTAGGGAGGGTCACGAAAGCATCATCACGGAGAGCGCCACGCAGCTGAGCCAGAAACCTGACGTCGTAATCACCTGCGTAGGGGGCGGGGGTCTGCTGAACGGAGTGCTGCAGGGCATGAGCAAGGCAGGCTGGGAAGACGTGCCCGTCATCGCCATGGAAACGGAGGGGGCCGACTGCCTGTACCAGTCGGTTGAAGCGAAAAAGATCGTCCGGCTTCCGGATATTACCAGGTGAAAGGAATTGACTAGGATGTGAGATGTCGTCGGTGAAATTCACAAACCTCGTATCTCGATTGGGGGGGGGGGGGCTTCCCTTTGAGTTAGATACATAGTCAGCTCTCTAATTTTTCACGCCACATTCCACCAAAAGCTTGTATCTCTAACGACATTCTATCTGGGGTAAATGAGGTTGTGTAAATAGAAGGAAAACTTGTAAGTCCCAAATTCAGATCTACTTGGACAAAAACCTTGTATCTTCATTCTTTTCAAGTATGAAAAAAAAAGTATGAAAGTGCTTATTTTAGCAAAATGCAGGACTAATCTCGCAATGTCTTGAACAATATTAGATATTCATCATAGTTAATGGAACTTGTGGTAAACGCGGTTAATTTTTAAAACAGTTTTTTTCATTTTTCTCAAAACTACTAAAATTGAGATACAAGGTTTTTGAATTTCACCGACGACATGCCGTGTGTTAATATTATTTTGCTTATAACTTATAAGTTTTCAGCTGGTTAGTTATTAATTTGTTAGCTTGATGTTTATCCATCTCTGTTTCTATTTGGAGTTAGGATTGACAGTAACAATGCTTCACTGTGTTGTAATAGGAATTGTTCGGAGATAATTAAGGGGAGTAATTTCATGGTTGTCTGGGAGTGATCTTGCCTAATTCAATCGGTCAAACATGGGAAGTTACTCTACCATCAGGTAGATCCCTGGCTCTCGCTTCGTGTGTTTGAGTAGACTTACATCACTTAGAACACTGTGCGTCATTCTAAAATTGATGTCATTTATATTTTTACGTCACGTTTTGCAAGTTCTATCAGTTTATGGGTACTGGCCACCCCTCATTTTTTTTCTGAAAATGTTTGCAAGTCGCTGACTCGCATCCTGCGGTTTCAAGCTTCGCCGCCATGGTTGCTATGGTTTTGACCGAGTAAGTCGAGGTAATCAACTCTAACTTTCACGAAGTGCTCTCCCCTAGTTTTTTCCGAAAATCATCTATTCAAATTACATCGATATGTTGTAATGGTTTGTGTTTTAATGTGCTGCAATATTTATTTTTAAAAAGAAAAGATCATGTGGATCCCAATTTGTTATTTTTTTGGCAAATGCGTTACAGGAAATTTTTACTGAGCTATTTGACTAGAAATGCTTCCTGACAATTTTGACTAACTCAAGAAAAGACAAAACTGCATAAAAGTTATATCTTTAAAATAAAGATGGGAGATAAGACCATTAAGCAGTTAGTTTGGAATATTTTGTGATAATTGTTTTTTTAAATGTAGCCTTCTGAGCATTATTCTTTACTAGATATCTGGTAAATAAAAATCAACACAGAAAGCAGCAAACAAAAGTTAAATGTAGTGTGTGTCTTAATACTTTCAACATGCTCAAAATGTTCATACCATTACAAATATAAGGGTAGAAAAGGGTACCTGAGGAGAGGAGACAACGTTTCGATTCATAGAATCTTCATGGGGTGTGGTGATGGCAGGTTTGATGGCTGTATTTGTAGTCACAGGTGAGCGCTGTTCAGTTCATTGAAGTAGCAATGGGAGAGTGGGCATATAGATATTTTATGTACCATCTATTGAAACAAGTTGCAGTTTCTGTGTCACTTATTGTAAGTTGCTAGATTTGGAATAATAATTTTAAAGTTTCTTTGTCAATTTAAGCAGCTGTCAGTTTGTTTAAAAAATAAAAATAAACAACAATACAGGCCTTTATGCTGTGAATAGAACTTGAGTTCAAATGCCAGGTTTTGAAGAATCCCTTTAATATGTGTTGGATATTTACGCTATGATTTATGCTATAATTAGTGAATTTAAAGGAAAATCCAAAACAAATAAAAAGTGTGCAGAATGATGCAGGATTGATCTGGATCATAAATTCTGAGTTCATTGAAAGTCCCAAACTTACATAAATGTGAACGTGATCAAGCCGATAACTTATAATTTCCATAAAAAGCATGTCGCCGGTTGCTTGTGTTTCGTCCGCTTCTATGAAGTCTTGTTTGAGATGAAAGAGCTGTAACGTCATCGTAAGACAAGTTCCTAAAAATAAAAAAGCATGTTACTTTGTTTTAATTCGATGTTACAACTGGTTCAAGGATTTTTTATATCGCACAAGTCACGTTCCGTGAAACTAATGGCCAGTTGATCCCTGGCTCTAGATCTGCAGTAACACGAGAGTGACTTTTTGGAAATAAAAGTAAGAGTGGTCACTTTATCTTTGAGAATGGGACCTAAAAGGCAGGTTACAGCGATAGACTTTGCAGACTGTGGCTGTGTATTTCAAGAAACAATGCTGTAGGTTGGCAGTTTAGAGTGGCACAGTGGTAACGCGTTCGCTTCATGTCAAATAAACCCGAGTTCGAACCTGGGTACAGGGGATTTTTAGTCTCACTTTGCACTAGGCCTTACGGTCTGAACGTGGAGTCTTTCGTATGAGACAATAAACCGAGGTCCCTTGTGCCCATGCACTCAGCACACGTTAAACTCAGTGGCAACGAAAAAGTTGTCATTTGGTCAAAATTTGCCACCACCCCCCTTTCCTTCCTCATCAGTCACACAAAAATCGCATGCCAAAACAAAAATTGGGTGGCGCGCCTCTGGCTGAGATGCGCTGTCCAGGTGGGAGCAACCCGAATTTTACAGAGATGTCTCTGTGACTATAAAGGACCTAATGCCTAATACCTTGTAGCATTTTCGAGAGCATTTTTGGATCCGAACTGAGCTTCTGATTCTCCTTTAATAAATGCTTTCTGAATCTGTTTTTCCTGCAGCATTGCCAAGTCTCTGGGGTCGTGTCTGATGAGCTCAAAAACGTTTGAGTACTACAACAGTGGCACTTACAACATCATTTCCCATCGAGTGCCTGACAAAGAGGTGGTCAAAGCCTGTCTCAGATTTGCAGGTTGGTGGTTCAAATCCGCTGATGTATATCAGTGTACAAGAACAATGAACAGTGTTACGTTGCAATATTTCAGATTTTATTTGCAACCCTTTCTCGGACACAAAAACATGGGACAACTACCGTCTAGTATCACGAGAAGTGGATAGACGTTAAATGAAAGACACACACACACATGGGACAACTGAGACCGCCTTTGTAACAGTAGTAAACAATGATCACAGCATGTTCTATTATATTATTTGTACATTTCAAGCCGTTTTGCATTATGAGGAACACGGGGGGGGGGGGGGGGGGAAATCAACCTAAAATGAAATAAATCAATCAAAAAGCGTAAGATCTGTTGTAATTAAAGGCAAAAGATACGCATGGAATTATTTTAAATAAGGAAAAGTAATGAGATGTCTGAATTTTATTGCATCTAAAATGGTTCGTTTTACTTGCTGAGACACGATCTTTAAGGTTGAAAGGTTTATTTTTTTGTTTTGTCTAATGAAGACTTATGGCAGTTATTTGAATGGCGCTGACAGCCACCCTCTGACCCCTAGATGATAATAGAAAATTTTAAGCACGTTTTTGTTTGCTGGGTAATTTTATAACGCCATTGATTGCCAGCGTGTGGTTCTGGGCAAACTTTGCTGTTACTTTTCCATTATTTTATCCAAAGAACGCGAGTTGACAACTCAGACATGCGAAGTTTATGCTTATTGCACTCTTTGATGTCTTAGTTGGAAAAAAACTGAAATTTTATTTTGAAATAGCCGATATTTTGAGATACAAAACCTTTTGCCATAAAAGATTAAATTGCCCCCCAAAAAAAATTATTTGCGATTTATCCACTTTTTTTATGGGTACCTGTTTTTCTTCTTCTTCTTCTTCGATCGCTCAGACAGTTTCCTGTCAATTATGAGCGCAGATGCGTCATGCTGCCGTTATGCTCCTAACTAAGAAATAGTTAGGCCCAGCAAGTCCGACTTCATCTGGAGGAAATCTTTTTGAAAGCGTTTCGTGAAAAAAGGCAGGAGACTGGTAAGGCAGAAAGATAGTAGATGACAGTAAGCTAGGGGAAAAGGCAGAGTCAAAGAGACTGCCAGATTAGAGGAAGTTACAAACACAGAACTTCCAGAAGGTGGGGAGGACTTTATACAAAAGACCCCCCCGGTATCCCCAGGGGGGGGGTGGGGGGGTACCTGTTTTTGAATTTGCTGGTTTCCACCATATTTTTAAAATGTCTTAACAGATGATCACCGATTCATCGTGGAACCAGCCTGCGGTGCCAGTCTGGCAGCAGTGTATTCAGGAGTGGTACAGAGTTTACAGGAGAGCGGTCGTCTCCCGAAGGAAATGTCCTCCATCCTGGTCATTGTGTGTGGTGGGGCCGTCGTTAACTTAGATCTGCTGCAGCAGTGGAAAGTGCAGTTTGGACTGTGAGCTTTCTTGTTGTTCAATACAAATTTGTTTTTTTAATCGTTGTTTGAGAAGTCCAAGACAAAAACAAAAATAATAAACACACGCCAACGTTTCGAGACATAGCTCTTAGTCATGGCTAAGAGACATACACGTAGCTCTTAATATTTCTTCTTCTTGTTGTTTTCAGTTACATAAGAACAATATTACTTTACATCTAGGGAAAGTACTTTTTTCACTGTTGTTTTACTGCTGTGCAAAAAAATATGCAACTGTTACCGTAACAGTCCATATCCTCAGAGGAAGACAATAAAGTCGAAATAGTGGAAATTTTTCATCCTGTGTGTTTTGTGTGTGTTTTTTGCTGTCCCATCTTCTGGGCTGTACAGTGGCGTCACTCCCACGCCGCTCACTCCGAATCCCAATTCGCAGCCACACCCCCGGTTCTGTGTTTTTAGCCTGA
>JAGGCT020000815.1:0-25000 GCA_017654935.2 Phymorhynchus buccinoides
CGTTCGTTTTCTTTCAGCGCCCCTTCTATATCTGGAACTCCCTCCCCTTGGAACTCTGTTCTGCTAAATCTTTCCAATCTTTCCAATCAGCTCTGAAAACTTACCCCTTCCAGCTTCTTTCTTGTCTGGTTTTCTGCCTTAAAACTATGTACCCCACATTGTGTGTGCATGCGCACATGTGTGTGTGTTTGTGTGTGTGTGTGGATGCACGTGGTTGATTGTGTGTGTGCGAGTGTGTGTGAGCGCGCATGGTGTGTGTGCATGTGCACGTGTGTGCGCATGTTATGGCTGTGTGCATGTTTTGGATAGTTGATATTAAAGTAGTTCGTTTATATTTGTGAAGCGCCGTGAGCTCAAGAGAGAAATGGCGCTCTAGAAATAAAAGAAAGATTACAGTGGAACCTCCCTTATAAGACCTTCAAAAGTCATCCAACATGAGGTCTTATAATGGAGGGGTCTTATAAGGGAGGTAATTTTAATACTTATAAAGAAGGGCAATGTCTCAGAGAAGTGGGTCTTATGTGGGAGGGAGTCTTAAAATGGGAAGTCTTATAATGGAGGTTCCACTGTATTATTACATGTGCATCAAAACCAACACTGATACAGCAAAACACTACAGACAACTCCCTCACCAGACTGGTGACAATGTGATGCCAGGGGTTGACGTGAGCGGGCCCGGCGGACCCAGGCTGAGAGGAGGAGGAGGAGGTGGTGGCGGCGGGCGGAGGGGTGGGGAGGGTGGTGTAGCACTGGGGCAGCACGGCGGACAGGGCCCAGGCCATGCCCAGGGACAGGCAGTGCTGACCGCACTTGAAGTTCTCCAGCTGGGGCACGTGCACCTTGTTGGCTTCCTGCAGGGAGTAAGGCTGAGGGATTTGCATGGGTGCAACTCCACAAATGAAAAAAACCTGAAAGGCAGGGGTCGAGGGACCCATGGCCCTGGCAGGGTACAGGGGCAGTGCCCCGTCGGACGATTCAAGGGGGCAACTTAAGAGAGAGAGATAATGAGACAGACAGACAGCTAAAATGATAGACAGAGACAGAGTTTGATAATCCTTGTAAAATTATTAAATAACCTTTGTAAACTTCCAAAATAAAAACAAGTTCAAAACACCCCAAATCACTTGTGTTCATTTTTTGTTGGATGAATTAAAAAACCTGAAGTTCAGTTTCTGGTAAAATTAAAAATACTGAAATCAGTGTAAAAATGAAAGAGTAGCACCTTAGTATCCTCTTAAACACAGACAATGCAACACAGCACAAGGCAAATCAACACCAGCATTAACAGGACACACCAGGCAGTGCTGACCACACTTGAAGTTCTCCAGCTGGGGCACGCGCACCTTGTTGGCTTCCGAGGGAGTAAGGCTGAGGGATTAGTAGTAATAGTACCTTAGTATCCTCTTTAAACACAGCACAAGGCAACACAGCACAAGGCAAATCAACACCAGTATTTACAGGACACACCAGGCAGTGCTGAACACACTTCAAGTTCTTCAGCTGGGGCACACAAACCTTGTTGGCTTCCTGCAAGGAGTAAGGCTGAGTGACTGTACATTAGTATCTGGGGCAGTGGGTGGATGCCTCGCGCCTCCATACGGGGTGCTGGACGAACCCGCCCCATGGATACACGAGTCTCTCCCCATGGTGGTGGGAATTCTGGGGGGTGTCTTTCGTAAAAATACTTTCCCCATCTTCTAGAAGTTCTGTGCTTGTAACTTCCACTAATTTGTCACTCTCTCCGACTCTTCTTTGCTTTAGGTATGTATGTGTTCGGTTTTCAATTTTCACTGGTCTTCCAGCTGCATACAGCTGACACATTCCAATTTCGGAGGAGCTCAAAGGATAAAATTATTTAGAAAAAAAGGCAGGAGAATGGATCAATAAGTCAGAAAGATGGAAAGCAAAGGGATAAAGGCAGAGTTAATGAGAGTGACAGATTAAAGTTACAAGCACAGAACTTCCAGAAGGTAGGGGAACTATTTGTTCGAAAGACACACACACATAGAGAGTATCTCCACAGGGAGAGACTCGTGGAAGGGGTGGGTGGGGTCGTCCAGCTCCCCGTATGGGGGCATGAGGCATCCACCCACTGCCCCACTCTGTTGTCTAGAACTACCCATAGAGTTTCTTCGCGCATACTGTGTTCTCTGTTGTTGCTTACCATTTCCGAGGGCAGGTTGGACCCTCCCAGCACGGTGCACACCCAGCTGTGGACCCCGGCGAACATGTTGGGGCAGTGGGCCAGCAGCCACTTGTCGGTGGCGTCGCAGCTCACCTGGTCCTTGATCCCAAACTGCACAGAAACACCAACCCAACACTCTTCCTCTTTTCTTTCATCGATCGCTCGGGACAGATTCCTGTCAGTTATGATCGCAGATGCGTCATGCTGCCCTTAGACGCCTAACTTATTTTTTAAGTTATTATTTAAACTAGGAAATAGTCAGGCCCAGCATGTCCCACTTCGGCTGGAGAAAATCTTTGTGTTTCCTGAAAAAAGGCAGGAGAATGGACCAGTAAGGCAGAAAGATAGTAGATGACAGTAAGCAAAGGGAAAAGGCAGAGTCAAAGAGAGTGACAGATTAGAGGAAGTTATAAGCACAGACCTTCCAGAAGCTGGGGGAATTATTTGTACAAAAGCTCCCAGTATCCTCACAAATACCAACATTCAGGGCTCTCAGATAGAAAAAGCAAAAATGCCTAAAATAATTAGGGCAATAATTGAAAGCAAAACACTGTTAACCCCATTCACTGCCGGAGAAAAATTAAGAGATTACCTTTTATTTTAATTATAACATGTAAATTAAAAGAAGAATTCGTGGAGATCTGATAAATACATACAAAAATTTTCACAGTGATAACAATACCAATAAATCTTTGTTCCAGCTAACAACTGACTCAAGAACCCGTAACAGTGATTTAAAAATACTAACCCAGTATAGCCGAACTAATATTGGAAAAAAATTATTTTCTAACAGAGTAACAAAGTTTTGGAATACTCTTCCTGCACATATTAAACGAGCACAGAATCTAATACAATTTAAAAACCTCCTTGGTGGATACACCAACATAGCAAAACTACAATACGAGCATGACTAAAAGGCAGATTTGCCGAAAACAAAATACAAAAACCTCTCAGCTGTGCTAAAGTTCAAACAAAAATGACAGGACAGTGAAGAGGCCGCGAGGCCTAATGTCCTAACTACCTGACCTGACCTGAAAACCTACTAATCTGGGAAAATGGTCCAGAGATATGTCCCTCCAGACTGTTCTAGAACAGAAAACAGCATTCTAGAGGTGTGACATCAAAAGTTATGACATCATCAATCACATCATTCTGCCCATAGTAGTGGGACACAGGGCTGGCAGGGAAGGGGTTAATTCTCTCTTTGAAATAAGGGAAGTCAGAATCAGAGTGCGAAATAGGTCTCAAGATTTTTTTAAGGGGGTGGGTCACCTAGATATTTTAAGGGGTCTTTCTTTATTATTTTGTAACATTTTTTAACAAAAATTAATATGTCGAGGTGAAAATTTGCAAAATTATTAATGCACTGGTTTGAAACCCAGTGCTTGAGATGGCAGTTCTGAGCGTCAGAACAAGGCATTCAAAAAAGAGAAGAGCTTCAGATTGTCAGCAGGCCCGGGCCATTGACCCGCACTGATGGTGATTTGACCCCTCATTTTGTGCAGCCAGGGGTCATCTGATCAATGAAGTCTGGAATCAAATTTAAGTTTAATACTACAGTGACACATCATTGGCCCATTATTTTGGAAATTGACCCATCATTTTCTGTAATCAGGGGTCATATGACCCATGGATTTTGAAAACAATCTGAATCTCTGAAAGAGTAAGCCATGAAAATTGAAACAAGCTGTTTTGGTATTGTACTACCCGGCTACTCACTTACCAAGCCAGCCACCATGCCTTCAAACAGCTTGTTGTCTCTCTCGTCGTCCTGGTGGGGGATCTTGGACAGCGACACCGTCAGCATGTACGACACCTGAACCATCTGGTAGGCCTCTGGGAGCAGACAAACACTCATTGAGCCTTTCTCTCTCTCCTTTTTTAATCTTTTTTTGTCTAACAACAAAAAAAGGTAAGAATTCTAAGGTTTCATATTTTCCAGTCATTTTTATCATACAAAAACATGCACACACAAACACACACACACAAAGGAGCAGTGATGCCCTGAGGCTCAGGTCATAAGAACATAGTCCTTCTTCTTTCTCTGCACAACCGGCCTATTTTGTTCGTCCTTGTCAGGACAAATATCCTTGATTTAACACAAGCAGACTTTGTCCTATTGATTTCTGCAAGAGCTAGGACATTTTGTCCTATTGTTGTTGTTTTAATTTCAGGACAGTTTGTCCAATCCCCTTTCCATCATCGGTGCATCACTGAAGGAGAGCCAGGGCTCCCAGGGACCCCCATTTGGGGGTCTATGAAGTACTAACATTCTAAAGGACCCTCTAAAAGAATGGGCAGAGGGTCCCAGGGATACACTAGAAAAATTATTTTTAGCATTCGCAATGCCACTGGGACCCTCTATCCCGCCTCTAGAACCCTCTATACTGTAAGTGAAGGAGTCCCTGGGACCCCTTGTTTTGCGGGACGATCCCTGAGAGCTAAAACACGCTAAATGATCAATGATAAAAGAAACGCTAACCCTCTTGCAATCTGATTCATCAACCCCAAGAACACTGAGCATTGCTGAATGTCCATGGATCACATTCACAACATCTCAGAGCACCTGAAATCTGCTGAGGCCCATTCCATCACACTGGCCAAGCCAAGCTCCACAACGTGGTGTCAGATTTCATTTCACAACACAGGACACTCCTGAAAGTAGGACTACATGTATAATGCTGGAGTGATTTTTTTTAAAAACCATGTTAATCCTTTCACCGCCAATGTCGCATTTTTGCAACACAATGGTTTAACACCCATGTCACTAAAAAGCATAAAATCAAGGCCTGTTATGTGAAGACCCTATTTTCGTAATTTTGGGATGTAAGGATAGGCCTAATGTTATACATGTCACAGAGGAATTTGCAATATTGCAGATACTTTTTTTTCTCTACCCACTAACCCAGGTAAGATTAATGATATTTTTTGGCTGAAAAAATGGCTAGCGACGAAAGGGTTAAAGGTTTAAAAATTCAAAAGAATTTACAAAAAGCAAGGGACTGGAGGAAAAGCATTTTTCTCAGAAAATATGTTGGGGGTTCAGGAGGTGATGTCTCTTGGTGTGGTCAAGGGGCAAAGAGCCCTTCATGATGGTCATCCTTTTGAAGATACGTAAATAGCAAAACTGTTAAAAATTGGGCAAACGGACATGCCTTCAATCTTAAAACCTCCTCATCGCCTTGGCGTAAGGCTGTGTCAGATCAATTGACATAGGCTACAACACCAAGGCTACATCAAAATGTTGTTATGCTCTGGCCTCTGCATAGTTATGCGGGGATTGTGCTTTAGCCATGACAAGCTCCTAGCATAACATAATCAGTCTCCGAAGTCAGTGTGGCTGCCCATGTGGCGGGGTAATCGAAAACGATCACACACGTAATGTTCTCATCACTAGCTGGTGCATTTCGATTTGTACCATAGTGTTCAAATGCTTCGGCTGTTGGGATGACCCCTGGAGTCTTTTAGCCAGGGTATTACAACAACAAACAACAACAACAAAAACCTCCCCTGACATTTGTTTTCCTACTTTCACTTTTCTCTGAATAGAGAAGTACCATGCCCGCCAACCAAGGAGCCTTTCAATGCTGATTTAGCAAAAGCACAATGGATCAAACTAAACAGCTTGAAGTTGAAGAAAAACAAGAAAACAAAACAAACAATACAGTTTCTGTAGGTTCTCTCACCTTCTTTGGTCAAGTGGTCCTTTCCTTTAGCAAACAGGTGGTAGTAGTACCTCCTCTGGTCAGCCACATTCAGGGTGCTGACAATTTCCGTGCCGGATGCAACAAATTCTTCCCGCGTGATGCGGTCGTTGTCGACGTGCCCGTTCTTCATTTGCCTGTACATCAGCTTGCCGAACTTGTGCAGGGGGCCATGAAAGGCGTTCTGAAAGAGATGCTAATAATGAGAACAAATAGCTACGAGTGAGTAGAAACTGTATAGGCTGAGAGAATCATATAGTAAAAAGCCAAGTGTCCGTCCGTGTGTGTGTCTGTCTGAAACACAAAACGGCCTTATAACTCCGCCGTTTTTTGACCGAATCGCTTCAAATTTGCTGTGAGCCCTAACGGGGTGATGGCAACGGCAACCGGAGTGGCCGTGTCATTTGCGCGGTTTTGGACTCTCGGCGCCCGTATCTCCGGCATTTCTGGACCGATTGCCTTCAAATTTGGCAGGTACATGACCGGGGATGGTGACTATCGGTGTGCCAAACCGGAAGCGAATCGGTTCCGAAACGTGCACGCTATATGCCGCTTCACTTTTTCACGAATAACTCAGCTGTTTCTTAACCGAATCGCCTCAAATTTGCTGTCAGGCTTGCTATGGCCCGGGCAAAGCCTGGCAGCAAATTGGAAGAGAATCAGGAGAGCGCGTCACTCAATAGCATTTAACCCCTTCAGTGCCTACTATCATCCATGTCTGTGTTGTCCGGGGGGGATGGATTTCTTTTGGGGGTTTTCGTGTGTTGTCTGTTTTCCAGGCCTTTCTTGGGTGTGAAAAAATCGTGAATGAACGCCGACATATACATCGGTGGCAAGTACTGGAACTTTTTTTTTATATAGAGGATGTATACGTTGTAAGCACTGAAGAGATGAAAGATTTGAAAAAAGTCAACTCCCATTCCCTTTTGTAAGGTTTTGGGGGCATTGCGAGTCAGAAGAATGAACTGTTATTAGTGTTAATGAATGGATGATTTTAGTTTCAAGGCTGAAACTTTGATTAAGCTCTGAATGCTAGGCCTTTGTACAGTGCTTTGAGCTCCTTGCAAAGGGGGTAAAGCAGTTTATTACTAATATTAGTTTATAAACATCCATTCCAATATCAATTTATATGGATATGGATTTAATTAGTTTATAAATATCCAATATTATTATCATTACCAACTATTATCATGTGATCTGAATCGAAGTTCTAAGTTAGCAGTCAAGAACGGAAAAAATCAATATTAAGCCCTCACCTCAAAAGTGACCCTGGACAATTCCCCTGGGTGTGTGTTTCCATCATCAGCAGTCAGTTCCATTTTCTGAAAAACAAAAGTAAAGAATCATCCATTTCAAGCTTTAAAAACAGTCAATGAGTCATTGACAACGTCCACATTTATCGCTGTAAGAGGAAGTAATATGTTGACTAACACTAATTCAGGTCAGGTCAGGTCAGGTCAGGTCTGCAGAGCAGCCAGGCCTCGCAGCCTCTTGATGAGCCCTATCTTTTGATTGTTTATTTCAGTGATTTTGCTTAGCAATTAGATTGGCATAGCTGTGACACTTTTTGAGCAATCATTGTTGTCTTAATCATAATTGTATTTAAATACATCAATTTTGGGATCACTATCTAGGAGGTTTTTTAAATGGTTAATGTTGGAAGCAAGTTTAGTTTGTGCAGGGAGAATGTTCCAGTACTGAGTGAGTGACTGTTAGAAAATAAGTTTTTCCTCATGTTAGTTCTAATTGGGTGAGCTTAAGAAATTTCAGATTCTGTCTATGAGCATTAATTATAACTCTTACAGGGGGGGGTATACGTGGGGCAATATCCACAATTAACTGTGTAAGATTAAGAACAATAATTCATTGACAAAAAAGCTCAACAAAGGCTGTGTTTAGCTTAATATATCCATCATTGAGTTACTGTTCTTATGGGGTTTAATGTGGTCATTCTTATTCTTCTTTTTCCTTTAACCATCCGCCTTCATCTTGTTGAAGATTCTGATGGTACTAAGAAGGGTTCCGCACATAATGCTTAGTTAAGCCCAATCAGGGTTGACAGTCAAAAAGACTCAAATCAGGGTTGATCAGTACATTCAGTCACATCTTTGACACTCAGCTCAGCTTCGCTGCTTGTAGCGAAGACATTTTTTATGTTCTGGGTGTTTTTTTTGTGCAGCTAATGTCGATTGCGATGCGTGTTGTTTGATTCAACATGCTGCTGTCAATCATCGAGTCCCCCAACTTGAGAAATCACATCAGCATGCGGTGCAAGCGTTCTCCCTATCCGCACTACAGAAAACGTTCTGTGCACAGTATGCTTGAGTAGGCATACTCTTCTTGTTCAATCTTTCTTGATATTTTTGTTCAACGAAATAACTTCACAAACTGAATCGCTGTTACCCGTCTGAATGCTTTCTCTCGCTGCCATTTTGGTCACGCTAATGTCGGACGGCGCATGCATTTGGTGAGTGATGTATGGGGTCAATGTATTCACCCCTGGAACTAGAAGAGTTAGCGTTTGCCATGAAGTATATTGCTACGCTTTAACCCTTTCGCCGCATTTTTGCACCACAATGATTGAACACCCATGTCAATAAAAACCTTGAATTCAGGGTCTGTTATCCAATAATATTTGTGTTCTTGATTTGGAGAGTTAAGGAGATGCCTTTTTTTAAGCATGTACTGTAGTATACTAGTAAAGGAATCCCCAATATTTCAGACAAAATATTTTCTTTACCCAGTGTAACTAAGTTTATTGGATAATTTTGGCAAAAACATGGCTGGCGGTGAAAGGGTTAATAAGCACACAAGTTCTGCACTCGTGACCACACAAAACTGCACCTGGGCCCATCATCATGACCATGTGTCAAATGCCAATTCAATATCATGAATTACGAGTGTGTTTGTCTTTGTCAGTCAAGTGTTTAGGACAAACAAACAAACACACACATACATTGACAATACTGACGTGGAACGGACACGGTGACACTGACAGTGATCGAGTTCAAAGGGAGGGGGGGGGGCGACGGAGCTCCGCGTGCGGAGTGCCAGAGGCTGCGAAGACCCAAATTTCATTTACCTCAAATAACTTTAAAATAGAAGTTGCATGGCTTTGATGTGAAGAGATGTCTGCATCACTGTCAGTTGTCGAAGATCTGGATGTTGCCATGCGAGAACTTTTCCCCGATTTGTGGCTGAAAGTGTTGCCCATCTTGCCTACAGTGATAGCAACAATCGACTTCGAAAGCTTAATCAGGAAGTGAGGGTGAATGCATGCGCAAGAAAATGAAAGACACTTCTGAGTATTCATACGCGTCAACTTATTCTAAGTTTAGATTTCTTCAATATATCCTTTGCATACATTTGCAGTGACTGTAGATTTAATTTTCAAGTAAACTCTCAAAATTTTCTTCACTGCAGATTCAAAATTATTGTGAATTATAAATTCATATATTGTGAATATTTTCAGTTGCGGCATTATCGGCACGTCAGTGTTGTTCGGTTTCGGAGGAAGGCGAATATTTATATTATGCCATCTTTGCAGCTTCTGACTAATGTTTCTGTGGAAAGGTTTATAATTTCATTATGTTCGTGTAGCTGATGTAGCCATGGCTGGGTGTTCAACGAAAATCATTCCAGTGACATTGGCCTGGACGCTCATTCTTGGGTGTACGGGGTTGTACTTTGCGTTCGTGTAAGTATGCAGCACTTCGTCAACCCAACGGCAAATCGAATGCCGACAGTCACACTCGACACTATTGCACTCTCGATGTCGTAAGTGCTGACACAGTGACAGTTTAATGTCAGTGTGTCGTCAAACAACATAGCCTCAAGTGTAATTTCATTTCAAAGTACCGATTTTATACATGCACATGAAAAAAACCGAGGTACCGTGTGCGAACGCACGCACAAGATCTTGCGCGCACGTTCCCTTCTTCGCAGTACGTGACCACAATCAACACACTGATTATTATGCCACAGAACTGGGGAGGTTCATCCACATATGCCGGAAGAAAGGGCCAGGTTGCCAAAGAAAAAAGAGGACAAACAAAAGGAAAACGCCTAGCTTGATCAAGTTGATGGGAATATGGGGGGGGGGGGGGGGGGGAAGGGAGGTCGGAGCTTTTGCTTGGTTGTTACTATAGTGTTAGACTGATGACCCCTGAGTGGTTGATGACCCCTGAGGGGGGCCACCAGCCGCAGCAGGTGGGTGTCCTTTGAGGAACTTCCAGACTCCGGCTGCGAAGCTCTCTGGAGTTCTGGCCTCCACTGCTGGTGTTGGCAGGCCGTTCCACTCCTTGATTGGTCATGAGACATTAAACTTAAAGCCAAGCTGGTGCTGCTGTGGCATTCTCAAAATGGATTTGTTCTCAACATGTCTGCGCATGTGCGAAATCGATCATGACGTACCATCAAATTTTATCTTTTGTGTATTCAACACTAAATTGACCCTAAACCTAAACCTAAACCTTACCCTAAGCCTATCCCTCCCTATCCCTAACTCTTTGCACATGCGCAGACATGTTGAAAACAAGTCTATTTTGAGAACGCCACACTGCTTCCATTTCGGCAAAGGTGTGGACATCACTTACAGTTTCAGCGCATTCAGTGCCGCTCTAAGTATAGGTCCAACTCGTTCCTCCCAAGGACCATCAGGGAATGGAACCAACGCGGCAGGACTCCATCGCAGCCTTCACTACTGATGTGTGTGGCACATCAGGACTGCAGGCTGATCAGTCTCACCCCCTCCCTTTCCACCCCCTCCACCCCTCCTCCCTCCTCCATTGCTTCTCCCTTGCCCACTCCAATCTCCATTTTCTGGTTGGTGCACCACCACTGCCAACTGGAATTAGAACACCACCGGTGTGGCGTTCTCAAAATGGATTTGTGCTCAACATGTCTGCGCATATGTGAAGGGATAGGTTTAGGGTTAGGGAGAGGATTAAGGATAGGTTTAGGGTCAGTTTAGTGTTGAATACACAAAAGATCAAATTTGATGGTAGGTCATGATTGATTTTGCACTTGCGCAGAAATATTAAGAAAATAGGGTCTTTGGATAACAGACCCTGATTTGATGCCTTTTGTTTTAGTGACATGAGTGTTAAATCATTGTGGTGCAAAAATGCGACGTTGGCGGTGAAACTGAAAGTGAAAGGGTTAACCAGTATTTTTTACGAAAATTTTTATTCCAATTTTCTTCTTCAGTGTTTTAAACTTTTATTCTGACTTTTATTAGTTTTAATGTTTCAGATTGGGTAAAACTAAAATAATATGTTATGGGCATGATTGTCGTAATATCATACATATGACTATGATGAGGGAATATGATTCTGATGGGCTCAGTGATTTCAGTAATATAACCTGTTCAAATCCATAAATACATGCTACAGATAGACACTGACAGAGAAACGCACACATTTTCTTTGTGCTTCTGCGCCTGTCTGAAGTCTGTTTCTGTAACAGTGTTAGTGTTATGCTGCAGTCTGGCTTAGTGGGCTCTGTTTTTGTTATACTGCAGTCTGGCTGAGTGGGCTTCATTCCTATTTTGACAGGTGTTTTGATGATGAGTCACCGGTGTGTTTGGCCACATAACACAGCAATGCATCAATAGAATGTTTGCTATGTTATTGCTTGAGTTACACTTGCACAGAATCATAGAGAAACTAACTACAACAAAGCATGCGCATTTGCTTTTAAAACCCTTCTCTAACTGTCAAGGTTGGAGGAGTGGAAGTAGGTTGCAGATAGTAGATACCTAGTAGTATGTACTGATGTGCTGAATAGTCATATCACATGATCATATTTTATAATGTCCCATGTTGAGAATGCATTTTACAGAATACAGATGTTAATATTTTCTAGAGACTCTACTCTTATACCTTCTCTATCGTACCAGTACCACGGTGCACTGAATAGTCATACATGTATATATGCATTTTACCGTTCCTGTTTCCAGATGTCGGTATCTTCTAGAGACCTACTCCTATGCCTTCCCCATCTACCAGGGGGTGCTGGCTCTGTTTGTCGTCCTCAACCTCTCCCTCACCACCTTCATGGACCCTGGCATCTACCCCAAAGGTGAAGCCTTTTAGTTTTAAATCGCTTTCAAGAACATGATGGTGTATCTAAATCCTGATCACTTTATAATTTAAATGGACGATGTTGTTCATCTTCATAGTCTTTGAGCAACTAAGTTATTGTGCACATGCAATGTTTCATACAGAGAATAACTATTGATACAGCAAGCCACTTTGGGGGGTTCTCTTTCCTTCCAAAGATGTTCAGTGTTCACAGTTATTGCAGTGATATTTTTGCATGGGTAGCAGCTTCAGTCTCATTTTTCAGAAAGTGTCATGTCTTTGAATGCTGTCCCAATAGTTAAACTTAGTTAAAGTGAATATAGTCTGATAAAGTTTTATGTTTGTGTCATCTGTTTCCACTTGCCGCACATCAGTATAAATAATAATATTCTAGGACATTTGAAGGTAAGATTAAAGTGTGTGTAAGAACAAAGATATTATAGTTTATGCTCACTGTCAGTTTTCCACATTCTCATGTTTTCAGCCCATGAAGACAAGCAGCTGAGCGAGGGTTTTTGAGCGCTGCTGTACAAACACTTGCAGTGTAACAAGCGATATTTGTAATGAATAATGTCTCAGCGTGGTGCATGTGTTTTTAGCCCATGAAGACAAGCAACCAAGCGACGGTTTTCGAGCGCCGCTGTACAAACACTAGTAGTTTAACTCACTCGGGGCGAATGAGCCGGATCAGGCTCATGGCTCGCACAACCTTTTAAGACGAATGGCCCGGATCCGGCTCATAAGAGTTTTCAAGAGGTTTTGATTTCTGGCATGTAACCAGCTTTCCGGTGGGAAGTCATAACCTATTTTCAGTTTGCTCTGACCTTGCCTCTCTTGAAATCAACCAATCATTGCAGACTTTATTTTCAGCTTTGGTTGTAGAGGGGGGTCAAAGATCGGAATGTGAAATTTTCCTTCTTTCTATGTGTTAGCTATTTTCGTCAATAGGAGACAAACGACGAAGGTAAAGAATCTAATATTTTACGATCATTTAGTGCATGGTGTTGCTAATCTTTTCTGAAAATATTGATGCCTAACATAGTAACTCTTCAAAACTTGGTTTTGGTGATTATTTTACGAACCTAGTCAATTGTGTCAAATGCCCAGTCCCCACAGAACAAGGGGAAATAATTTGGCCAGTCCCGAGTGAGTTAACAAGCGATATTTGTAATGAATAATGTCTCAGCGTTATGCGTGTGTTTTTAGCCCATGAAGACAAGCAACTGAGCGACTGTTTTCGAGCGCCGCTGTACAAACACTAGTAGTTTAACAAGCGATGTTTGTGACGAATGATGTCTCTATGTGGTGCGTGTGTTTTCAGCTCATGAAGACGAGTGACGGTTTTCGAGCGCCACTGTACAAACACTAGTAGTAGTTTAACAAGCGATGTTTGTGACGAATTATGTCTCAACGTGGTGCGTGTGTTTTCAGCCCATGAAGACGAGCAACTGAGCGACGGTTTTCGAGCTCCGCTGTACAAACACTTGTAGTTTAACAAGCGATATGTGTGACGAATGATGTCTCAACATGGTGCATGTTTTCAGCCCATGAAGACGAGCAGCCGAGCGACGATTTTCGAGCGCCACTGTACAAGCACTAGTAGTTTAACAAGTGATATTTGTGACGAATAATGTCTCAATGTGGTGCATGTGTTTTCAGCCCATGAAGACGAGCAGCCGAGCGACGATTTTCGAGCGCCACTGTACAAGCACTAGTAGTTTAACAAGCGATATTTGTGACGAATAATGTCTCCATGTGGTGCGTGTGTTTTCAGCCCATGAAGACGAGCAGCCGAGCGACGATTTTCGAGCGCCGTTATACAAGAATGTGGAGATCAAGGGGGTGATGGTGCGCATGAAGTGGTGCACCACCTGCCAGTTCTACCGCCCCCCGCGATGCTCACACTGCAGCGTCTGCAACACCTGTATAGAGGTCAGTCAGTGCATCAGGGGTGGTGGTTGTTGTTGTTGTCGTTCCCTGGCTTAAAGACTCCATGGATCATCCCAACAGCCAGAGCAGTTGAACACTATGGTACAAATGCAACAGCTAGGGATGAGAACATTACGTGTGTGACTGTTTTTGATTACCCCACCAAGTGGGCAGGCACACTCCGTCTTCGGAGGATTTTGGAGACTGATGATGTTATGCTAGGAGCTTGCCATGCCTAAAGACAATCCCCGTTTAAACTATGTAGAACATAACATTTTGATGTAGCCTTGGTGTTCTAGCTGATGTCAATTGGTCTGACACAGCCTTATGCCAAGGCGAATCGGGTCAAATTTTCTGCAATCATTTCTACTAGCGCAACGCCGAGTACTGGTAACGCCTAGTAACGGTAACGCCAAGTACTGGTAACGCTGAGTACAGCAAATTTGAAACGATTCGGTTAAGAAACGGCGGAGTTATAAGGCCCCGTGTCCCGTTGGTGCTGCTCGGAGAGTGACGCGCTCTCCCTAGTAACGGCAACGCCTAGTAACGGTAACGCCAAGTACTGGTAACGCTGAGTACAGTAAATTTGAAGCGATTCGGTTAAGAAAAGGCGGAGTTATAAGGCCCTGTTTCCCGTTGGTGCTGCTCTGAGAGTGATGCGCTCTCCCTAGTAACGGTAATGCCTAGTAACGGTAACGCCTAGTAACGGTAACGCCTAGTAACGGTAACGCTGAGTACAGCAAATTTGAAGCGATTCGGTTAAGAAACAGCGGAGTTATAAGGTTCCGTTTCCCGTTGACGCTGCTCCGAGAGTGCGCGCTCTCCCGATTCTCTTCAAATTTGCTGCCAGGCTTTGCCCCGGCCACAGCAAGTCTGACAGCAAATTTGAAGCAATTCGGTTAAGAAACGGCGGAGTTATAAGGCCTTGTTTCCCGTTGGCGCTGCTCTGAGAGTGGGGGGCTCTCCTAAGTAATGGTAACTCCTAGTAACGGTAACGCCAAGTACTGGTAACGCTGAGTACAGCAAATTTGAAGCGATTCGGTTAAGAAACGGCGGAGTTATAAGGCCCTATTTCCCATTGGCGCTGCTCTGAGAGTGACGCGCTCTCCCGATTCTCTACAAATTTGCTGCCAGGCTTTGCCCCGACCACAGCAAGCCTGACAGCAAATTTGAAGTGATTCGGTCGAAAAAATGGCGGAGTTATAAGGCCCGTTTTGTGTTTCAGACACACACACACATACACACAGACACACACTTGCCTTTTTATGATATGACTAAAGATCCCACGTTGCGCACCTAACAGACTGTTAAAAGTCGAGTAACCAAGTAAAGACATTATTCATTGAACATGTAGCCTACGTAATCAGTACATCTCATAGCCCTACAAGAGACAGAGACAGAGAGGGGGAGAGAGAGAGACAGACAGACAGACAAAGACACACACAGAAACAGACAGACATAGAGACATAGACAGAGAGCAAAGAGGACAACTGCTGTTCCGGTTGGATGAATGAAAATTTGTTTAACGTCCTCCGCCCCAGAGCAGGCACAGAGAGAGAGAGAGAGACACACAGACAGACAGACAGAGAGAGTGACGCATAGACATACAGAGACAGGAGGCACACAGAGAGAGAGAGACAGACAGACAGACAGCGAGACATAGGCCCTACAGACAAAAGACAGAGAGAGAGAGAGAGAGAGAGGGGGGGGGGGGGGAGACAGAGACAGAAAGCGAGAGAGAGACACAGACAGACAAACATACACAGAGAGAGAGACAGAAAAAGACAGAGACAGAGAGACATACAGACTCCCCACCCCACCCCAACCATTCCCCACCCCCCTACCCCCACCCCACCCATCCCCACCCCCGCCCCCCTACACACCCCATACACACACACGCGCACGCGGTAACCTCTAACTGACACCGAGTCCAGTATGTATGTCGCTGGTCTAACTTCACATTGTCTAACCTGCTGGCCCGCGCGCACGCGAGAGAGAGAGAGAGAATAGCGCGATAGTATGCTTCGCTACAGTAAATCCTCGCTGAAGTAATGTCCGCTGTGCAACTGTTTTCTTGCTGCTCCGTTACTCGGGAGAGTTGTTTTTGTGTATAATGTTCAAATTAGCGTGGGTTTGGGGTCCACGCAAATGTAAATCGGGTCATAGCGCGCGCGTTTATAAAACGGATCCTGTTGAAATTTGGCACCAAGATAGTCACTATCTCCAGTCATGCACGTTCTAAATTTCGAGTCAGTGTCGGATCTGGTTAAGCCGCGGTTTGTGAAAAGGTTAAGCGGCGTATATCGCGCGCGTTTATAAATCGATTCGCTTCTGGTTTGGCACATCGATAGTCACCATCCCCGGTCATCTACCTTCCAAATTCGAAGGCAATCCGTCCAGAAATACCGGAGATACGGGCGCCAAGAGGCCGGTGGATACGCGTTTCGCGCATTTGCCAAACCGCGCAAATGACACGGCCGCCTCGGTTGCCGTTGCCATCGCCCCGCTAGGGCTCATAGCAAATTTGAAACAATTCGGTCGAAAAACGGCGGAGTTATAAGGCCCGTTTTGTGTTTCAGACAGACAGACACACACACGGACACTTGGCTTTTTATTATATGATGACTGATAATGGTATAAGAAGTCCGCTATCTTGTACTTTAGTCCCCCACCCCCCTCTAAAGATTTTGCATTGGAAATTGTCACAGAAGCAAAATTCTATCATTTGGGGAAATGGATAGGGTTGGGATCCGCCTGGGATTATTTTCATCAAGCTGAGGGGGGTGTATGTGACTAAAGTACAAGAGTGCCAAGAAGTCTGTGGTCCTTATTTCTTTCTATGTACGTCAGCCTTACGTTGTAATTTTTTTACTAGATTCTGTAGCAAACCTAAAACTGAATTGTTGCATTGAAACTTGAAAGTTGTGTATGTTTCCTCAACCTCAATCCCAACCTCTACTGCATTCTGCGAAACTGCGAGAACTGTTAGATTTGTTTTGTCCATCCATCCATGCGTCTGTCCATCCGTCCGTGCACGTCTACGACCATGAGGGAACTTTGCACCCCGCTTGGGTTCAGCCTTTTTTTGTTCCCTTCTGGTTTCGCAGACGTTTGACCACCACTGCCCGTGGCTGAACAACTGCATCGGTCGGCGCAACTACCGCTACTTCTTCCTGATGCTGACCTCGCTGTCCGTGCACATGGTCAGCATCCTGGGCCAGAGCGTCGTCTACATCCTGGACCACAGAGGGGAGCTCAGCAAACCGGGGCCCATCATTGTGTATCCTTAGGGACATTTTTATTTTATTTTTATTTGTTTTTGCTGTGTCCCATTTTCTTGGCCATACAGTGGCGTTGCTCCCACGCTGCTCATTCCGAGTCCCACACCCTGGTTTGTCAGGTCGCAGAATCCAAAATCTGCAGTCCCAAGAGGAGCGAATCTGCGTTAGGTCGTCAAGAGGCAACCACCAGAGGAGACACTGCACTGCTGCTGAGTGGGTCACTTGGAAGAGTTCAGTGGAGCCTGTTCTGAGTTGATGTATGCGGGACACCACCTGCTAAGCCCCCTACTAATTTTATGGGAAGAAATTTAGAAATAAATGGAGAGGGGGATGGAAACTTGGATGGTGAAGTTTGGATTAAATTTGTAGAGTAGGTTGCCACTGGGGATGACGTCCATGTATTGTAGTTAAGATTAAGGTGTAAAATGGGTTACCATGGCAGATTTGTACCTTTGGGAAGTGTGGATTGAGTTTGTAAAGTGGTCGCCACTTTCGAATGAACATTTTTCCAGCTTTCTTAACTTGGCCGCCTTTGATGCAGAATTGTAAGAGCCTACTGGATATTTTGGTTGTAAGTGAATAACTATTCTCACTAGTTGATTGTATTTGGGATTGATTTAGATAGGGAATGCAGTGTAAGGTTTTCAAGGGGGTAAAGAGGTTTGATTTCAATGGGCTGTTTACTATTCTGCTTTTATTGTGAATTCTAGTTTTTATTTTTGTTTTCATTGTTCGTTCAAGGATTCCAAAGTGAAATAGAGGATGGTGGAGAATTACGGTTAAAGAAGTTTGATCATGCTTTGATAAAAGTACCGTATTTTTCAGACTAAAAGCCCCCCCCCTCCCCCAAATTTTACACAAAATTGAGTTGGTTATTACGGTGCACTTTCTTACTATTTTGTTCATCATATTATAAGGCGCAGGGGTCTAAGTCTGGGGGAAAAGTATTGCCTTATAGTTCGTAAAATACGGTACCAACAATGCACAATAGTGGAAGAAGTGAAGAGATATAAGAGTACCGTACTTTTCAGACTATAAGCACACCTTATTATAAGGCGCACCCCCAAATTTTACACAAAATCGATTTTGTTATTCTTTTTTCTTACTATTTTATTAGCCATATTATAAGGCGCAGGGGCCTCAGTCTGAGAAAAAAGTATCGCCTTATAGTCAGAAAAATACGGTAGTATTATGCGATAGTGAAAGGAGTTTGGATGTGCCATTGATATAGTAGCATCATGCAGTGTTGATCCGGTTCCTTAACGTGGGTGCAGCATCGTTGTGGTGTGCATCATAGCGCTGTCCACTATCCCGGTGTTTGGTCTGACGGGGTTCCACATGATGCTGGTGTCCAGAGGCAGAACCACCAACGAGCAGGTGGGTGACAGGCTAAGGAGTTGTCAAGAGGATTTGAACATGTTTCAGGGGATTAAGAATTTCTGACAAGAGGGTTGGCTTCTAGTGTCAGAGGTTTTGACTTTAACCCTTTCACTGCCAAAGTCGCATTTTAGCACCACAGTGATGTAACACATGTGTCACTAAAAGGCATCAAATTGGGGTAAATTATCCAAAGACCCTATTGTCTTAGTTTTGGGAAGTAAGGATAGACCTTATTTTATATACGCCACAGAAGAATCCCCAATACTGCAGATGGATTTTTTTCTCTACCCAGGTAAATTTAATGGGAATTCTTGGCTGAAATATGGCTGGCGGTGAAAGGGTTAAATTGAGTGTTAAGAGATTTCTCACTGTATAAAGCCTTTTGTGATGTCAGTGTTGTCCTTCCTTTGGCCACTGCAAAGAAAACCTTTTGCAAGAGTGAATGCCCTTGGTGGGTGGGGGAAAATGGTTGAGTACTGACCAAACAAGGGAATAACTCTCGCCAATAACCCTATTTGAGGCCACTGAATGGCTGCCTTTTCCAAAAGTGAATGCCCTTTTGGATGCTGACCAACAAGGGCTTAACTCTTGCCATCAAGGGTGTTAATAACCCTAGTTGCAGTGGCCAATAGTCTAGGGCCTTGATGGCCCTTGTACCGCAGTTTTCAGAGAATTGGACTTCAGACTCTTCTGATGCCAGGAATGAACAAGACAGATGGACAAAATAAGAGAATAATACAATGTCATACAGTCAGAGACAAAATGACAATGTCTAACCAATATTAGGCATCTCCAACCCAAGCGCTTTCTTCTCATTTGCCCTATCTCCATAGTAATGTCTTTCACCGTCAACGTCGCATTTTTGCACCTCAACGATTTAACACCCATGTCACCAAAGGGCATCAAATCAGGGTCTGTAATCCAAATACCCTGTTCTCTTAATTTTGGGAGGTAAGGATAGGTCTTACTTTAAATAAGTTACAGAGGAATCCCCAATATTACAGACATATTTGTTTCTCTACCCCGATAAGTTTAATGGAATGTTTTTGCTGAAAAATGGCTGGCGGCGAAAGGGTTAATGTCACCCTTCCCCTTCAGTAATACTAGCTGGGTGTCTTTCAAGCAGGATAAAAATGTCTCGGTGAATATACTGTAATTATGCACTCATTTTCATGGGATATATCAAATTGAATTTTCCCTGGTTTCTGCGGGAAAAGTTTTAGAACAGCTAAGCATAGTGAAGTGAATACAAATGTGCATGTTGTATTTTCAGTTGGCATTGATTTGTACATCTTACGGTACTTCTCATTTCATATTCATTCTTCAATGCATACTACTCCTGTAGTACTGATATCTTTAATTTTGTTTCCCTTTTTATTCCATCAGTGATCTATTTTCAGTTAGTAGGACAAAAATATTTAATTATAAAGACTTGAAAATAATGTGAACGTTCTAACTTGGTGCTGTATAATTCTTTGTTTCAGGTGACGGGGAAATTTAAAGGGGGCTTGAATCCTTTTAGCCGGGGGTGCTGCCTCAATTGTAGCTACACGTTATGTGGCCCACGCTGGCCTAAGTAAGTCTTGCACTTTGTTTTCTGCCTGCAACTATAGCTTTGTTCCTTATTTCTAGAGGTGGGGAGAAAAACCGGGTTGAACCGAAAAACCGGTGCTAAACGTTCGCGGTTCGAAAAACCGGTTCGAGTTGCTGTGAACCGGTTTTTAACTGCAAACTGAAAGTAAGTTTTTCTTAGAATAACTCAATCTTTTCGAAGAACAACACTGATTCTCAGCGCATATTGGGTGTTTGTAAGCCAAGAGTAGCTGTTTCTAGTTTGTGGTGGTGTATGGCTTTGACTTTGACTGAGTGTTGGTTTGAGTGTGCGTGTGTCATAAGTTTCTTTATTGTGTGTGTGTGTATGTCTGCGCGTGCGTGCGTGTGTGTGAATATTCTGACAAATAAATATGTGTTTGCATAGGTGAAACTAGTGATGCGAGTACTGGTTAAAAAAAACGGTTCGATAAAACCGGTTCGAAGAGGGAAAACCGGTTCGGATTTTTGAACCGGTTCTCAACTCTACTTATTTCCATGATCTTTTTTAACATGTGTACTGATGCAAGAGAAGGTCTGAGCGTAATTGAAAGTGGTATGGAGAAAACTAGTCCTTAGCTCTTCTAGTACCATGGGCGAGTACATACGCCCATGACATCACTACACTCCCATCAAATGCAAAGACATTCACTGCCAAGCACCCTGCCATGTGTTTGTCTATTTTTAAAGCTTATGTTACTGTTTGTTCTGTTAAGCTAAAATGCATGCACACTCGAAAAAATAGTTGATCCCCTCTTGTTGGTTGAGATGCAACGTACAACCAAGAACGTCAAAAAGATACATGGCGCTAGAAGAGGTAAAGACGTGCAGACTGGCATTTCTAGAGTTCTGCATTGAACAGTGCGTTGTGATGTTTGGTTGTGATTTTATCATTCTTTTGAGATTGTTTTTATGTAAAGGAGAGATTGTTTTTATGTAAAGGATACTATCTGAAAAAAAGGGTTTCACTGTGTCAAATCAAAATCATGCTTTTCTGTGTGGAATAATCTGAAGAAAATGGTCTTCGTCAAATCAAAATCGATATGTTGGGTTGAGGGAACAATGAATGTAGTTTTGTGGTGTGTGTTTTTTTATGCAAATTTATTTCGGAGATGCAAAAAGAAAAGTGAAAAAGAAACCGAGAACCGTAAATTTTCTTTAAAAAAAAAAAAAAGCTTTTACTTTTTGTACTTTCAATGATTATCTTTCCCTTAACACCCCTGCCATTTTCTTTGTCTATTCTCTCCACTGTATAACTTTTCAAAACAATGAAATTATTGCATAGCACTGATGATCAGTGTCTTCATATTTGTCCTGAATTTTCCAGATTTAGACGAGTTAGGCTTAAAAAAAGTGACAGAATCTTACAAAGTAATAAGGTAAAAGAGCGACTTAAAGATGCTGCATATTAGTATGTATTTGTTGAATAAATTGAACAATTAAGGACACCTGAAAACTACAATGTAAATTTTGTTAGTTTTTCTATGCACACTGAAATTGTTGGGGGTTTTAGCAAATTGTGTTGTTCAGTTTCTTTCAATGATGGCAGATCTGATCATTAAGGACACATTGAAATAAATTGTGCGCTATGATCTAAGCCAAAAAAAAGATATGAATAATTTAACCCCTTCACTGCCGGAGATTTTTTTTTACAGATTATCTTTTTAAAATCGTAAAATTGAAAAGAGAAAAAAAGACTCAATATAACAAAATGGTCTGGAGTTATATATCGCCATGCGCAAGACATAGAGACATAACTCAAAATTGGTCAGCTTCGATGTGTTGGACTTGCCAGTAGATCAAGACAAGCTGCATCATCTAACAGAGCTGTAAAACAACAATTTGCCAAGAAAAAACACAGATTGTGACGCAAAATGAACAAAAAATGACAAACGAAATATTGAATTTTCCATTCCTCGTGTGAACAGTGAAGTGTCGTCTTTCGACTTGCGTCTCTTTGTTTTGCGCACAGCAGTATCTTTCCAGACTGTTCTGAAGGCAAAAACCAGCATGCCAGAGTTGTAACATCAAAAGTTATGACATCATCAACGACATTATGGGGTTGGCAAAGAAGGGGTTAAGAGTTTAAAAAAAGATGGACTCGTTTCGGTGTCCTTAATGTTCAGTTGTGTTCTGTTTTCTTTTGATTTTTAGTTCACTTTTTGTGTGTGTGCTGAAGCCAGTGAGATTTTGTTTGTATTTTTAGTCCCCGAGCCGAAGGTTCAGGGAGCTATTATTTTTGTCCGGTGTCCGTCCGTCCGTCCAGTGTCTGTTCGTCCGTCCGGCGTGCCTCCGTCCGTCCGGCTATTTGTCCGTTTTTCTCAAAAACTATTCAGTCTATCATCATCAAATTTGGTATACTAGTTTGCCAAGATGCAAGCTATCCACTGATGTATTTAGTTTTACATTAAGGTCAAGGTCGCGTCAGTTACGGGGTTCAAACCCCGAAACACATAATCGCTAATATCTCGCGAAGTTTTGCATGTATTTTAATGCAGTTTTTTTCACAACATTTCTTGATGAGTTGTCTATAACACAGTTGTCATGAATGTTTCTGTGCGCATGATCGCGCGCGCTCAAATCACGGGTCCGAACCCCAAGGCTATATATAAAAAACTATTCAGTTACATGCTGTTTTGATGCGTTTTTATGTAGTTAGGCTGTTTTGATGCTTTTTTATGTATGTGTACAGCCGACACATTCCGATTTCGGAGTACCTCGGTGATACTGCGAGGGGACTTTGCAGCCGCTCAGCGTTGCACTTGTTATGTTTTTATTTGGGTTGTTATGGTCATGTCGTATTTGCTGCATCCTGTCTTCTCATATGATATGCACTGCACAGCCGATTGGAATGCATGCACTCAGGCAAACATTTAGAGTTTGTTTCGCATGGAATGATTTCACGGTGTTAAGAGTACCATTCATTTGAGTCAAAATGTTGGGATTGCTTGCATTCCAAGTTGTTAATGAGTTATGACTTTGTACTCTTGTGATATGCCTTTGAATTTTGCTGAGTCTTCTTTTTCTTCTTCTGTGTTCCTGGGCCATAAGGCCAGAATGGGTACATATCTATCCGTTTTCCTGTTTTCACTGGTGTCCTCGCTGCATTCAGCCGACGCATTCCAATTTCGGAGGAGCTCAAAGGATAAAACTATATGGAATTTTTTTTTTTTTAAAGCAGGAGAATGGGCCAAAATTGGCAAAAGTCAGAAAGATAGTAGATGACACAAAGCAAGGAAAAAGGTAGAGTCAAAGAGAGAGAGAGACAGATTAGAGGAAGTTGCAAGCTCAGAACTTCCAGAAGGTGGGGGAACTATTTGTATGGAAGAAGACACCCGCCCCCCCCCCCCCGGTATCCCCACGGGGGAGTTTGTGGAGTCAAAACTGCATACGCTTTTTTCTCTCAAATGTAACCATACGATTGACGACTGTTTTTGATGACAACGACAAGCAAATTCCCATGAAAATGTTGTGTCGTTTCTAACCATTGTATTGCTTGTGTGGTGCAGAGGCTGTTTTTGAGTTACATTGCATGAAATTATGACAAAACTGTAAGCTGTTTATAGTTGATGAGGAACAGGTCTGTGGTAAAAAATAAAAAAAGAAGTATCATTAGACTTATCGTTATGAGAGGTAATACAGTGTAATCTACCTCATAAAGTAATATAACTGTGAAGATGTGAAAGATAGCAAAATGAACAAATTGACACATCAAAGGTCAAGCTCATTTACTTATTTTATTATGCAAATCATTATTCTTGAAAGTTTGCTTAAATATCTATAGGTAATGAAGGTATGCAAAGTTTGGTCAATCAACGCCTTGTAAATCATGAGAAAATGCTAAGTTAGCCACTGACGCACACACATACACTCACACACATGCACACAAGCGCATGCACACACACACACACAGAGTCTAGAGAAACAGACACTTTGTTTGCAAGAGCGAGCACCAAAAAAACTCATAGGTTCTTGTTTGTTTTTCTCCCAGATTGGTGTCGTACAGCGTGAAGACTCGAACAATCAATATCGACTCCTCGAAAGTGACCTATGTGGCTGCGGCCAAGGACGTGAAGATCAGCGTGGAGGCGAGCACCACAGCGAATGGAGTGCGTCATCATAGCCCCACGGTCAACAATAGCGTGAGTAAATTATAAGGTTGGGCCGCACCACTTTTTTCTCTCGTTTCTCTCCTCCTATTTCTTGTCTCCTCCTTCCGTTGTCTGGTGCCTGGTGGTCGTTATTTCAGGCTGGGGAATTGGGTCAGCGTGGATTCGATATTTTCATTGTGGGGGGGGGGGGGGGGGGGACAACAAATATTGTCAGTTGGTTACCTGTTGTTTTTACCGGACAAAAAATGTCTTGGAAGGAAATCAATTGTTTTTTGGTGGGGGTTTTTGCTTGAGTGAAAAAAAAAGTGAACTGGTTGTTTTTTTACAGGGCTTACGCTTCTCTGTGATGACTGCCGCTTTTGTTTTCTGTTTTTTGAACATTTTAATCATCAAAGGTTGATCCACAGAAAGTAGAACAGGATAGGTGCAGTGAAGATTTCATCTTTAAGTGACAGAAAGCAAGTTTATTTAACCTTTAGCTCACTGCATTTTTTTCTGACTTTCCATACTCTGCCACTGCATTCTTTTTGAGGCAGTGAAAAACGCCTATTCCCACTTGATTAAAAATGCTGTAGTTTTCTCTGTGCTGTGAGCAGACTTGATTATTGGAATACTAATAAAGAACTGATTGAGGAAAGTGTTGATACTAAGCATTTTGTTGTCCGTGCATGTTTTGTTGTTGAAAAAAAGAAGAAGCAAAAACAACAAAGCGAAAGTGTTGACTTACTGTTTCGGC